>CAUYUJ010014314.1:365628-375628 GCA_963575745.1 Prorocentrum cordatum
TGAGGGGTGTGCCGAAATGGGTGTGGGTGCTGCGCACTGCGGCTCGGAGCGTGTGAGGGGTGTGCCGAAATGGGTGTGGCTGACGCATGGGGCGCTGGGGCCTTCGGTGGAGCTCCCTATGGAGCCACGAAGCGTGTGAGGGGTGTGCCGAAATGGGTGTGGGTGACGCATGCGGGCGCGGGCACTGGGGCCTTCGGTGGAGCTCCCTATGGAGCCACGAAACGTGTGAGGGGTGTGCCGAAATGGGTGTGGGGGACGCATGCGGCCGCGGGCACTGGGGCCTTCGGTGGAGCTCCCTATGGAGCCACGAAACGTGTGAGGGGTGTGCCGAAATGGGTGTGGGGGACGCATGCGGCCGCGGGCACTGGGGCCTTCGGTGGAGCTCCCTATGGAGCCACGAAACGTGTGAGGGGTGTGCCGAAATGGGTGTGGGTGACGCATGCGGGCGCGGGCACTGGGGCCTTCGGTGGAGCTCCCTATGGAGCCACGAAACGTGTGAGGGGTGTGCCGAAATGGGTGTGGGTGACGCATGCGGGCGCGGGGGGCAGCTGGGGCCACGAAACGTGTGAGGGGTGTGGTATGCTGGGCCCTGGATGGAGCCACGAAACGTGTGAGGGGTGTGCCGAATGGGTGTGGGTGACGCATGCGGCCGCGGGCACTGGGGCCTTCGGTGGAGCTCCCTATGGAGCCACGAAACGTGTGAGGGGTGTGCCGAAATGGGTGTGGGTGACGCATGCGGGCGCGGGCACTGGGGCCTTCGGTGGAGCTCCCTATGGAGCCACGAAACGTGTGAGGGGTGTGCCGAAATGGGTGTGGGTGACGCATGCGGGCGCGGGCACTGGGGCCTTCGGTGGAGCTCCCTATGGAGCCACGAAACGTGTGAGGGGTGTGCCGAAATGGGTGTGGGTGACGCATGCGGGCGCGGGCACTGGGGCCTTCGGTGGAGCTCCCTATGGAGCCACGAAACGGTGTACTGGGTGGGTGAAGAGGAGAGGAGGAGAGGAGGGGAGGAGAGGAGGAGAGAGAGAGGAGAGAGGAGGAGGAGGAGGGAGAGGAGAGGAGAGGAGAGAGGAGAGAGAGGAGAGGAGAGGAGAGGAGAGGAGAGGAGAGGAGAGGAGAGGAGAGGAGAGGAACGCGGGGCACCGTCTCTTCAAAACGAGGACCCAACACCACAGGATGGTTGGGAAAAAACAAAAAAACAAAAAGCTCCCCCGAGAGGTTCCAAGGCTCGCCCGAAAACCCGCCGGGAGTCCCCGAAGCGACTCCGCGAGGCACCCGAGAGATTGCTCGGAGGTTGTCGAACGATCCTTCTCGGCGGAGCACCCGGGGTGGAAGTGAGAACCGGGGGCAACGATAGGGGGGGATAGGCACAGGGGGGGATGCATCGACCCCCAGTCGTCCACTGATCGCCGATAGGGGCCCGATAGCCCCACCCCGCCCAGGAAGGTGCGGACTCACTATCGGGGGCCTATCGCTGATCTATCGGCGACGTATCGCCGATTCCAGGTCGACGCATCCCCCCTATGCCTATTCCCCACTTATCGTTGCCCCTCAGAGAAGGAGAAGAAGGCCTTCTCAGAAGGCTCGGAAGCCCCCCGGCTATCTGAGAAGCTGTTGTAAGACTTCACCGAAGACACCGAGAATTTCTCGGGAGGCCGGGGGGCTCCTGAGAAGTCCCGCCGCCCTCTGAGAATGGTGTCTCCCTCTCGCTTCCCCCCCTCGCTCGCATCCGACCTTCCGATGCCAGCAGGCTCCCACGCACCCAGGAGCTTCCACGCTATGCCGTCTCCGGCCGGTCTTGGGCCAGGCCCGGGTCTCTCGACCTCCAACCCCGCCCCGGGGGCCCGCCCACCTCGATGACATTTGCGACGAGCCCCAGGACACGCCGATCGTTGAAGCTGGGTATTCTGTCGGGGCTCAAGAGACGGGGGTCGATGCAAACGGGGGCCAGCCAGAGCGCCAGATCTCGCAAGATCCCGCAAGATCTGGCAAGGCCTGACTCGCCCGGGTCTGCAGTGACCTGGGTTAGTGGATCCCCGTTTTTTGGACTACCAGATCCCAACCGACCTCAAGCGCCTGCCCACTTCAAGAGTCGATATGTGTTTGCTGCAGTGTGTCGTTATTGGGGCGGGCCCGGGCCCAATCTGTTACATCCGCTTTCTTGCTTCATGTTTCCATGTATTTCTTCCGACTGGCGGGTGCCATCCTCCCGGGCTCCGAAGACCGCCCCAAGAGGGCCTCAAGACGGCTCGGGACGTTGCTTCCGAGACAGGCAGAAGTGCTCCAAGACAAGACGGCCCACGAGGGCTTCCCGACGGCCCAAGAGGCCCCCACGAGCGCCCAGAGAGCGCAAGGACGCCTCCACGAGACACCCAAGACCCCGCTGAAGAAGCTCCCGAGAAGATCACAAAGATGTCAGCGTTCTTACCTCCCTGAGCCCCCGATTGCCCAAGATGCCCACAGACTGCCCCAAGACGGCCCGGGTGAACCCCAAGAGAGCCCCAAGACGGCCCCGGAGGGCGGTTCCACGGTCCGAGAGGCCCCACAAAAAGGGCGCCCCAGACGCCCCTGGGTGAGCCCTGAGAGTGGTCTCACAGACGCCGACCCCGCCAGCCAACCCCGAAGGGGCTTCCAAGAGGCCCCCAGGGGGCCCCAGTCGCCCCCAAGAGGGCCCCAAGACGGCCCAAAAGGGGCCCTGGACGGCCCTAGCGGAGGCCCGAGAGAGCCCCAATTTGGCCGTAGATGTTTTCCAAGAGTTTTTCGGATTCTGGCAAGTTCTCTCCTCTCCTCTCCTCGCGGCACTGCGCCTCCGTGGCCTCTCTTTCATCTCTATTTTTTGTTGTCACGAGCTGGCGCGTAGTCTTGCTGCACGATCTGTGAGGGCAGAGTGGACGGAAGGCACCCGCCCATATCAGGGGGGAAGCATGTCCATTCGCAGTGGAAGTGTTCCATGCTGCGAGACGCGGCCCTGCACGATTTGTGAGTGCACAGTGTGAGGCGCCCCCTTATATAACTGGGGGCCCCGCAGCCGTTCATGGCTTGTGTTTTGTTGGCGACGTTGTCTGACAACAGGTGCCGACCACGCCCCCTCAAGAAAGGCAGCACGTATGGCCCAAGACGGTGCCAGCATTGCCTAAGCGGGGCGGAACGAGTCTATGTGACCGTGTCTCGTTATCTCCAGCACAAATGCTGTCCTTGCGTGCGCGGTCGTTACGAGGTGACGAAGGCCACCTCGCGAATGACTTGGCTGCGTGGTTTCACATGCAAAAAATTCTCCAGAAAGATCCCACGAGGATTCCCAGACGACCAACATCAGTCAAACCGTGCGGAAATCTGATGTGTAGCTATTATCTTGTTTACGTCGGCTCAAGGTAAATCTAAGAGGGTCGCGGGGGGGAGTCAGAGGCGCCCAACAGGACCCCAAGATGGTGCCAAGAGCGCCCCACGACAGACCAGGACAGCCCCAAGACGGCCCCAAGAGAGTTCAATGGAGCTTCCGCAGGAGCCCAAGACGGGCCGAGATGGCCCCAAGAGAATCTCAAGATTGCCCCGGGAGGGCTCCACGAGGACTCTCCAGAGACCTTTCTTGAGCTCGTCGCGAAGACTTTGACGCAGAACACATGTGCAGTCGCTACGACTGTCGTCATTATGATGCTGCAGCTCTTGAGAGCCCCGTGTGGTTTCCACTTCGCATCTGAAAGCAGTCGGGATTTCCCGAATGGAGCCCAAATGGTCCGCGCGACCCCTTGAGAAATCCAAAGACGACCCTCACTCGGCCCATTAAGCCACTAACGTTGCCCCAAAACAGGCCCAAGAAGGCCCAAGACCTGACCGAAGCAGCCTCAAGACGCTGCATGAGGATCCCAGGACCCCCTCAACGATTCTAAGAACTCCCAGACCGCCACAAGATTTCAAAAGGGCCCCGCAAGGACGAGGTAGGAGCGCCCCCTCGTCTGCTTGCACGCCGTCCTGCTTCAATGGCAGCGGCCGCAGTGATCTTCTCAGGCTCTTACTCGGACTCCGGAGCGTTATGTCTCTATGTGTTTTCTTCTGAGGGAAGCGATTGTGGATTTGGCAGGGTGATCCGCAAGAGGCGTTGCTGTATGCACCCACTGTGCTCTGTAAGTGCTTGTCCTGCGTTGCAGATTCTCATCGAGGGAGGCCGGGCGGGAGACGAGGGCGATACCCGCACTCAGACCAATTCCCACGACCATGCCCTTCCGAATTCGCCATTCCAACCCATACCCATAAACCATACCAGTGCCAGACCGATATCCGTAAAAGTGCAGGCCGAGGCCCACGACGATGCCCATAGTTGGCTCTGCGCAAAATGACCCAAGTGGCGCGCAGAGTAAGACACACACCTACCCATTATCTCTCATATATATATATATATATATATATATATATATGTATATGTATACAGATATAGAAACACACACACACACACACACACACACACATACACACACTTGGTAAGGCATATCGGCTTACTCATATGCTTGCCAATTGCCATGCCCAGACGCGAACCAATCAATATGCACGTCAACACCCATACACGTACGGCCGGCCTGTTCGTGTGCAGTCATGCCCTTATCTACTCACATTGCCGACGAACATTGCGAATTGTGTCAGCAATAATCAACCCACAATTGTTTGAACACCGTCAATCCACCCAGACCGTTCCTCAGACCCATAGCTTTACACGTACAACCCCAAACGCATCCACGTAGTTTAATATCAGCAGTATATCATGTGCCAAATCGACGAATAACCAATCATGCCAATGTCCATAAATAGGACGCAGTCCACTACACTCCTGGTAGGCATCGTGCACGCAGAAGTCCCAGACAGAGCGTGAATGTATAACCTAAGCGCGCGTGAAGTTCGCGCGAGGTTCTCGTGGAACATGTTCTCTGTACCCAGGCGTTGCCGCGTGACGCGAAACGCATAATAGTGTGTGTGTGTCCGCCTTTCTGGCGCGCCCACGAGGCGCGTGGACAAGCGTAGTAGTTGTATTTCTCTTGCCAGACGTTGCCGCGAGATGAGTGGAGTAGGATAGTTTGCTTTCACCCTGCAGACGTTGCGAAGGGGCGAGCAGAGTGGAATTGCATGCGTCCCGCCCAGTGGCCTGGCTCTTCGACGGGTAGACTGGAGTAGTTGGTTTTCGCCCTGCTCCCCACCACCCACCAGGCGGTGCCGCGTGACGAGTACGAGTAAGATGGTCTGTCCTTCGCCCCGCCCCCCCCCCCCCCCAGGCGTGGCCACATAGCGAGTAGAGTGGAATAAACTATTGGCCCCCAGGCGCTGCCGCGCGACGTGGAACGCAAGATCGTAGTTGGTTCGGTCCCTTGGGCGTCGCCACTTGGCGCGCAGAAAAGCATAGTAGTTATTTTTGTCCCGCTTGCCAGACGTTGCCGCGAGATAGTGGAGCAGGATAATTTGTGTTCACCGTCCCAGACGTTGCCAAGGGGTGAGCAGAGTGAATTTGTGTGTGTGTCCCGCCCCTTGGCCTTTCCGCGTGGCGGGTAGATTGGAATGAAATCGGTCGTTTATTTCGCTCCCCCCCACCCAGCGTTGCCGCGTGACGAGTAGAGTGGCATTGTATGCATGTCGCCCCAAGGCGTTGCCACGTGGCGGGTAGAGTGAATATGTTCTCGGCCCCGGGGCGTTGCCGCGTAACGTGAGTGTGGTTGGATAGTGTGTGTGCGTCTGTGCGTGAATGTGTGAATATGTGAATGTGTGTGTGGTTGTGTGGTTCTGTGTTTCATGTGTTTGTGTGTATGTGTTGTTGGTTGTTGTGTGGTTGTGTGGTTGTGTGTGCGTGTGTGCGTGTGTGCGTGTGTGCGTGTGCGCGTGTGTGCGTGTGTGCGTGTGTGCGTGTGTGCGTGTGCGCGTGTGCGCGTGTGCGCGTGTGCGCGTGTGCGCGTGTGTGCGTGTGTGCGTGTGCGCGTGTGTGCGTGTGTGCGTGTGTGCGTGTGTGCCTGTGCGCGTGCGCGTGCGCGTGCGCGTGTGCGTTCGCATGCGCGTGCGCGTGTGCGTGTGCGTGCGCGTGCGCGTGCGCGTGCGCGTGCGCGTGTGCGGGCGCGTGCGCGTGCGCGTGCGCGTGCGCGTGCACGTGCGTGTGTGTGTGTGTGTGTGTGCCCGCTCTCTGCGTTGCCATGCAGCGCGTAAAAAAAACAATGAAAAAAACAAAAAAACAAAAACAAAAAACATAGTCGTTGATGCTTCGCTTTCAAGGCGTTGTGGCGGGATGGGGAAAGCGGGGTATGTGTTTCGTCGCCCCCACCCGCCTCAGGCGTTGCCACGGGGTGAGTAGATTGGAATCGTATGTTGCCCGCCCCATGGCGTTACCGTGAGACCAGCACATTGGGTTAGTTCGTTTTCTCCACACCACCACCAGGCGTTGGCGCGAGATGAGTAGAGTGAGATAGTGCATCGGTCCCCCCCCCCCCCCGAGGCGATGTCACGTGGCGAGCATGGTGGAATGTGTGATTGGCTCCCAGGCGTTGCCGCGGGACGTAAGCATAGGGTAGTATGTGTGTCCGCCTCTAGGCGTTGCCGCGTGGCGCGTTGCCTACTTCCTCTACAACCATCACGACCACGATTACGATTAATACGACGATGAATACTACTACTACTACTACTACTACTACTACTGCTACGACTACTGCTTCTACTACTACTACTACTACTACTACTACTACTACTACTACTACTACGACTACTACTACTACTACTACCACCACCACTACTACTATTAATACTACTACTACTACTACTACTACTACTACTACTACTACTACTACTACTACTACTACTACTACTACTACTACTACTGCTACTGCTACTACTACTACTACTACTACGACTACGACTACTACTACTACCTTTACCACTACTACTACTACTACTACTACTACTACCACTACTACTACCACTACTACTACTACTACTACTACTACTACTAGTAATCCGACGACTACTATTACTACGACTACCATTACTACGACTATTACTACACCTACGACCAGTACTGTTATTATGGTGACTGCGACTACTACTACTACTACTACTACTACTACTACTACTACTTCTACTACTACTACGACGACGACTACTACTACTACTGCTACTACTACTACTACTACGACTACTACGACTACTACTACTACGTTTACTACTACTACTACTACTACTACTACTACGACTACTACGACTACCACTACGACTTCTAGTACCACTACCACTACGACTACTATCACTATTACTACTATTATTATGTTTACTACTACTACTACTACTACGACTACTACTATTACTACTACTACGACTACTAGTAGTAGTACTACTACTACTACTACGACTACTAGTACTACTACGAATCCGACTGCTACCACTACCACTACTACTACTACTACTACTACTACTACTACTACTACTACTACTGCGACTACTACGACTACTACTAGAACTACTACGACTACTACTACTACTACTACTACTACTACTTCTTCTACTACTACTACTACTACTACTGTTGCTACTACTACGACGGCTACTACTACTGCGACCACTACGACTCACTACTACTACGACTACGACTACCGGCATTATTATTACGACGATTACTACCACTACTACTACTACTACTACTACTACTACTACTACTACTACTACTACTACTACTACGATTACTACTACGACTACGACTACGACTACCATTACTATTTCTACTACTATTATTACTACTACTACTACGACTACTACTAGTACTACTACGACTACTACTAAAATTGCAACTACTACGACTACTACGACTACTACTACGCTTACGACTACTACGATTACTATTACTACTGCGACTACAACTACGACTATTATTACTACATCTACTATCACTACTACAATACGACGACTACTACTACGACTACTACTACTACTACTACTACTACTACTACTACGACTACTACTTCTACGACTACGACGACTACTACTACTACTACTACTACAACTACTACTACGACTATTTCCATTACTGCTACCATTACTATTACGACTACTACTACTACTGCTACTACTACTACTACTACTACTACTGCTTCTACTACTACGACTACTACTACCACGACTACTACTATTACTACTACTACTACGACTACTACTACTACTTCTACTACTACTGCTACTCCTGCTTCTACGACTACGGCTACTACTACATCCACTGCTACTACAACTACTCATACAACTACGATTACTACTACTACTACTACTACTACTACTACTACAACTACTACTACGACTACCATTACTACTACCACTACTACTACTACTACTACTACTACTACTACTACTACTACTACTACTACTAGGGCTTACCTCATTCTGCTTGCGCGTCTTAATCTTTGGGAGAACGGAAGGAAGGGTGGTGGGGATTCTGACCGGAGGGGCCGCCGCATACGATTACCATCGGAAAATCATACGATTGCCATAGGAAAACCATGCGATCATCACAGGAAAACCCTACGACTACCATAGGAACACCAAACGACAACCATAGGAAACCATACGGCTGTCATAAGAGAACCACACGACTACCATTGACACCATACGATTATCATAGGGAAGCCGCACGACTACCATAGGAAACCATACGATTACCATCGGAAAACCATACGGCTACCATAGGAAACCATCATATCGGCATAGGAAAACCATACGACGATCCCAGGACGCCATACGATTATCATGGGAAAACCATACGGTTACCCTGGGACAGACATACGACTACCATCGGAAACCATACGATTATCGCCGGAAAAACAATACAGCTGCCATCGGAAAGCAACACGATTACCATCAGAAGACCATACGACTACCATCGGGAAAAAACATACGATTATCATAGGCAAACATATGACGTCCATCGGAAACCATACGAGCAGCATACGAAATCATTAGGAAACCCGTACGACGACCCTCGGAAATCGATCATCATAGGAAAACCATACGACTACCTCAGAAAGCCATACGAAACTCATAGGACAACCACACGGCTACCGTAGGATAACCATACGATGACCATTGGAAATCATACGATTACCATCGGAAAACCATACGACTACCATCTGACAACAACACGGGTACCATAGGAACACCATACGATTACCATGGGAAAAGCAAGCGAATACCATTGGAAAGCCATACAACCATCCTCTGAAACAATCCGGTTTCCAGTGGAAACCATATGGTTACCATATGAAAACCATACGGTTATCGCAGGAAAGCCTTACGATTATCATAGGAAAGCCATACGGCGACCACAGGAAATTATACGATTACCATACGAAAGCTTTACGACTGCCAATGAGAAACCATACGACTACCACAAGAAACCCATACGACGACCAGACGACAACCATACGATGACCATGCTGAAGCCATAGGGTTGCCATAGGGCAACCATGCGAGTATCAGAATGAAGCCATACGGCTGCCATTTGAAAGCCATACTGAGGACACTAGACGACTACCATCGGAAAGCTATACGCTTATCATCGGAAAACCACACGATTGCCATACGGAAACCACACGACTACCATAGGAAAGCCATGCGGTGCCCATCAGAACACAATACGATATAACAAAAGGAAGCCATGCGATTACCACAGGAGATTGTACCGATTGCCCTAGGATTACCCTACGAAACCATGCGGTTGCCATAAGACAAGCATACGATTTCCACCGGAAGGCCATACGATTACCATTGGAAAGTTATAAGATCTCGATCGGAACGCCATACGACGAGCATGCGAAACCCATCGGATTACCAAATGACAACCATATGGCTATCACGTGACACCCATACGGTTACCAAATTAAAGAACATTCGGTTCTCACATAAAAGCCAAACGACTGTCCGATACATCATATAAGGGTAACATGTGGCAACTATACGATTGACGTATACAAGCCGTACGATGTACATCTGAACACCATAG
>CAUYUJ010014314.1:383128-385628 GCA_963575745.1 Prorocentrum cordatum
GGAGCCTGTTGGAGCCTCCTGTGGCATCCTGAGGAGAATATGTGCCCACGAGTCTGGCCACCGATCGAGGCATCCTCAAAATCTGGCCCACCTGGGGGGTGACACTGAGCGCCTCGCTCGAGAAAACCTCCAAATCTGCTCCAAAAGCGAAGGATGTTGGGACAGAAACATCGAACCGCTTGAGACATCCCCACGAAGCGGCCGCGAACGGGGCCGTGACATAACCCCTGGCGGCTCCACTTAGGGAGGTGAAAATGAGCGCCTCGCTCGAGACATCCTCCAAATCTGCTCCGAAAGCGAAGGATACTGGGACAGAATACAGGCAAATTGCTTGAGGCATTCCCACAAAACGGCCGCGAACGGGACCGTGAGATAACCTTTGGCGGCTCCCCTTAGGAACGTGAAAATGAGCGCCTCGCTCGAGACATCCTCCAAATCTGCTAGCGAAGGATGTTGGGACAGAAAACAGTCAAACCGCTTTTGTCATCCCCACAATTCGGCCGCGAACGGGACCGTGAGATAACCCCTGGCGGCTCCCCTTAGGGGAGTGAAAATGAGCGCCTCGCCCGAGAGATCCTCCAAATTTGCTCCGAAAGCGAAGGATGTCGGGACAGAAGACAGGCAAATCCTTGACGCTTCGCGTATCCTCACCAGTATGGCATGGTTGGGGCTTGTCTTCCACGGCGCACCGTGACTTAGCCCGTGTGGCGTCGGCTGAAATAATTCACGCACACGGTGGGAGATGGCCTGGTTCTCGAGCATGGGCCCGCCTCGCCCGCCCTGGCGTTCGAGCGCATGGGCACGTCGGCCTAAGGCCCGCCCCATCGTTCCACCTCTCCTCCCCTTCACGTCTCTGCTGTGGCACCCCCCATTGGCAGACGCTTACGACGGCTTCATCGCGGGCATCGTTTTCGGACACGGTCCTTGCCCGCGTGGGCTCACCTCTACGTGGTGCTGTCGGCGGGAAGGGACCCGCCCCCCTCGTCGCATTTCGTCTGATGGCCGTGTTCTGTGGTGCTTAACCTACTGGTGACGTGCAGCTGTCCATGAGCCTTAGTTGTTCCGTGAGTGAGGGTTCCTGGTCCTCGCATGGGCATCTGTGGTAATTATCTCGCTTCGCACTTGCATCCCAGCGTTGGCTCTTGGCCCGCTGGTAATTATCTCGCTTGGCCTCCCAAGCTCGCTACGCCTTCTCTGGCTCAGGTGCTCTCCGGCGTTGGCTTTGGCCCGCTGGCAATTAGTTCCGGCCCGCTCTTTGGGTTCGTCCTTGGGGCCGCGGTCTGTGTGCATTTCCCCCCCCGCGCTCTCTCTGGCGCTTGTGCACTCCAGCGTCGGCTTTTGGCCCGCTGGCAACTTTCTTGCGTGCTGCCTCATGTTCGTTTCGACCCGCTCTCTGGAATGCCGCTGCGTGCATTCGCTAATTGCACTCCGGCGTTGGCTTCTGGCCCGCTGGCAATTATCTCGCGTGCTGCCCCATGCTCGATACGACCCGCTCTCTGGAATCGTCCTTGGAGCCGCAGATCTAAAAAAAAAAAAAAAAAAAAAAATGCTAACGGAGTTCCCCACATAAAGATATTAACGGTCTCGTGGGACCCATGGGGTACGACAACATCAACACGAAGGAGAAGCTGGAGAGGTGGGGCCTCCCTGGGGAGGTGGGAAGGGCACGAAACCATGTAAATAGTATTGGTTTCCGATACCCTCCTCGCTCAGGCGGGTCCTCCCTGGATGGGGTGGGAGGGGCACGAAACCTGATAATATGATGCGATACCCTCCTCGCTAGGCGGGACTCCCTGGAGGGGTGGGAGGGGCACGAAACCTGTACCGATACCCTCCTCGCTCAGGCGGGGCCTCCCTGGAGGGGTGGGAGGGGCACGAAACCTGAAATAACAGGTGATTCGAATACCCTCCTCGCTCAGGCGGGCCTCCCTGGATGGTGGGAGGGGCACGAAACCATGTAAATAAAGGTGATGCGAATACCCTCCTCGCTCAGGGGGCCTCCCTGGAGAGGGGCACGAAACCTCCCCCTGAGGGGTGGGAGGGGCACGAAACCAAATAAATAGCATGGTGATGCGAATACCCTCTCGCTCAGGCGGGGCCTCCCTGGAGGGGTGGGAGGGGCACGAAACCTGTAAATAACAGGTATGCGAATACCCTCCTCGCTCAGGCGGGGCCTCCCTGGAGGGGTGGGAGGGGCACGAAACCTGAGAAATAACAGGTGATGCGAATACCCTCCTCGCTCAGGCGGGGCCTCCCTGGAGGGGTGGGAGGGGCACGAAACCTGATAAATAACAGGTGATGCGAATACCCTCCTCGCTCAGGCGGGGCCTCCCTGGAGGGGTGGGAGGGGCACGAAACCTGAGAAATAACAGGTGATGCGAATACCCTCCTCGCTCAGGCGGGGCCTCCCTGGAGGGGTGGGAGGGGCACGAAACCTGAGAAATAACAGGTGATGCGAATACCCTCCTCGCTCAGGCGGGGCCTCCCTGGAGGGGTGGGA
>CAUYUJ010014314.1:390628-416433 GCA_963575745.1 Prorocentrum cordatum
CAGCCCGACTGTACAGTCAGCCCGTATAGTAGGGATGAGCAATTTCCTAAGGCTACCCTTGCATCCTTTCCCCTTCGGCCCATCCCTAGGGACGTTCGCTTGCCAACCTCGCTCGAAAAACTTCATCATGGCCATCCAAGGCCCTTGCATCCTTACCGCGCATCTTTCTGATACGGGCTGACTGTAGACTGACCTTTGTTGTCATTCGTCGTCGTCGTCCTCGGTGTGCGTCCCTATTGCCCCCGATGTCTGTCAGAGCTGTCACGGTGCCGCTGCCCCTCCTCGCGCCACCGCCCCAAGGTGCAGCAGGACGCTCTCCGGGAGGGCAACGCCCTTTCCCTAGACACCTGGCGTCGAGGTTTTCTGAAAATCTTGGGGGGCGCAACCCAGACCCTTTCGCGTTGTGAAATTAGCCTGGCGAAGGACCCAACCATACGCAGTTGTGAATACAGCAATTGCGAATGCCATCTTCGCCCGCGCCCCCTACGTGGCCACGGCTTCCGCCGGGGCCCGACAAGCTCAGGGACACGTTCGTGGCCGTCTTCGCGGGCGCCGACGACGACGAGGACGGCGTCCCCCTGACCGAGGAACAGAAGCAGGAGAGGGCTCTGAGAGCCATGAGGGAGTCTGCCACTGGCGCCCTCGGTGGAGTTCCCTATACGGCCACGATACTCGTGAGGGGCGTGCCGAAATGGCCCGAGGCCGCCATGCGAACCCTTCCATTGGGGCCTTCGGTGGAGCTCCCTATGGGGCCACGACCCTCGTGAGGGGTGCGCCAAAATTGCCCGAAGCCGCCACGCACTGGGGCCTTCGGTGGAGTTCCCTACGGGGCCGCGATCCCCCTCAGGGGCGTGCCGAAATTGCCCGAGGCCGCCATGCGGGAGTCTGCCACTGGGGCCGAAATTGCCCGGGGCCGCCATGCGAACCTTGCCGCTGGTTCCTTCGGTGGAGCTCTTACGGGGGCACCCCTCTTCGCGAGGGGCACGCCGGAATGGCCCGAGGCCGCCGCGCGAACCCACGGGGGCCTTAGGTGGAGTTCCCTATGGGGCCACGATCCTCGTGGGGGTGCGCCGAAATGGCCCGAGGCCGCCATGCGAACCCTGCCATTGGGGCCTTCGGTGGAGCACTTTTACGCGGCCGCGAAACTTTGCACTGGGCGGGCGAAGCGCAGGGAAGAGACAGGAGGGGGGACAAGGAAGGAGGGGGAGGAACGCGGGGACCGTCTCTTCAAAACGAGGACACAACACCACAAAACGGTTGGGAAAAATCACTACGAAAAGTTGTTCGTCATTCGGGGCCTCTGGAGGCCTTCGCCCGGCCCCGGGACCATCAAAAATACGATTCGTAAGGGGATACGGGCCCAAGGGAAGGCTCCCAGACCTCTGGGGGTCGACGTTGTGCAAAAATCACGACGCCGGGGGTCTGAGCACGCAGGGAGTGATGAATGGGGGGGCAGCGAGGGTTCCAGCAAAGGCGCCCCCTAGAGCCCCTGAAGGTGCCTTCTCGGGCCCCCCCCCACAAAAAAACGATTGCATTTCTCCCCAGATCCCCGGCGTCGTGATTTTTTAACAACGTCGACCCACACAGGTCTGGACCCCTTCTCCGGGACCCGTTTTTCGTCCCGATTCGTGCCCCGACGGTCCCGAGGCCTGGCGAGGGCTTCCAGCGGCCGAAAATGGCGAAAAACCTCTCGCCGCGATTTTTTTACAACGCAAGGGGGTTTTTGGGCACTTCGGGCCCAGAAATCGCGACCCCGCGGAGCGTCCAGCCCCTCCCAAGGGCCCGGCCCTGCGTCCGCCGGCCGTGGTCCGACGGCCCCGACGGGCCCCGCGAGCGGCCCCACGGGGGGCCCAAAGAGAAGGCGCGGGCCCCCCCGGCGTGGCCTTGGCGCAGGCCCATCGGGGGTGCTCAAAAGACGGGGGTCATTGCAAACAGGGGTCAGCCAGACCGCTGGATCTTGCAGGATCCTGCGGGGCCAGGGTCGCAGTGGCACGGGCCTGGGTGCAGGATCTTGCAGGATGCTGCAGGTTCCTTCGCATTGACCCGGGTTTGGGCGCAGGATTTTGCAAGGCCTGAGTGACCCGAGTCTGGCTTGACCCGTGTCAGCAGATCTCCGAGCCAACTCCGCCCTGCGCCCGCCTCCGCCACCCTGCCCACCCAGACCCCTTCGCGATGAGAAAAAGTCGCGACGGGAGGCTTGTGTTCGCCATCCTCGGCCTTTGGAGGCCCTCGCCAGACCTCGGGGCCGTCAATGAACGGTTTGGGACGAGAAACCGGTCATGGGGAAGTGGTCCAGACCTCTGGGGATCACGAGGCTGGGTGTCTGGGCACATGGGGGGGGAAGAGAGGTGCCCTTTTCGGGCCTGAAAGGCCCTTTTGGGGGGGCCCAACAGGACGCCTTCAAGGGCCCTAGAGGGCGTTTTTTTCTGGAGCCCTCGCTGCCCCAACGCTGTGAAATTAGATTGGCGAAGGACCCAACCATACGCAGATGTGAATACCGAAATTGTGAATACCATCTTCGCCCGCGCTCCCTGTGGCCACAGCTTCCCGCCGGAGCCCGACATGCTCAGGGACACGTTCGTGGCCATCTTCGAGGGCGCAGGCGACGACGAAAACGGCGCCCCCCTGACCGAGGAGCAGAAGCAGGAGAGGGTTTTGAAAGCCATGTGGGAGGCTGCCACTGGCGCCTTCGGTGGATCTCCTGTAAGGCCACGATCCTCGTGAGGGGTGTGCCGACATGGCCGGAGGCCGCCATTCAAACCCTGCCACTGGCGCCTTCGGTGGAACCCCTCACGGGGCCACGATGCTCGTGAGGCGTGTGCCGAAATGGCCCGAGGCCGCCACGCGAACCTTGCCACTGGCGCCTTCGGTGGAGCTCATTTGGGGCCACGATCCTCGTGAGGGGTGTGCCGAAATGGCCTGAGGCCGCCATGCGAACCCTGTCACTGGCGCCTTCGGTGGAGTTCCCTATGGGGCCGCGATCCTTGTGAGGGGGTGTGCCGGAAATGGCCCGAAACCGCCATGCGAACCCTGCTTCTGGCGCCCTCGGCGGAGCTCCCATGGGGCCACGATCCTCGTGAGGCGTGTGCCGAAATGGTCCGAGGCCGCCATGCGAACCGTGCCATTGGTGCCTTCGGTGGAGCTCCCATGTGGCCACGATCCTCATAAGGGGTGTGCCGAAATGGCCCGGGGCCGCCGCGCAAACCCCGTCACTGGCGCCGTCGGTGGAGTTCCCTATGGGGCCGCGATCCTCGTGAGGGGGTGTGCCGGAAATGGCCCGAGGCCGCCATGCGAACCCTGCCACTGGCGCCCTCGAGCTCCCTATGTGACCACGAAACGTTGTACTGGGTGGGTGAAACGCATGGAGGGAGGAGGGGGGAGGGGGACGAGGGCGGGAAGGAAGGAACGCGGGGACCGTGTCTTCAAAACGAGGACCCAACACCACAGGATGGTTCGGAAAAATCACGACGCTGGGGGTCTGGATCCGCCGCCCTGCCCACCCCCCTCATTCCTCACTCGCCCACCCTACCCATCATCATCCGCACCCTTGCTCCACCTGATCTTCCGCATTGCCAAGCTGCTCTTCAAGATTCCGTTTTTCGTCCTACCTCCCCATCCTCGTTCCTCTTCGGCCTCATCCCTCCCTTCTTTATCATTGCTCCTCATCTTTCGTCCTGCATCCCCCCCTCCTTCCAGCTGCCCCCACCTCCCCGCCACTTCCCCCCACCCCTTATCCCATCTTTTGGGCCGGTGAAGGGCGCGGGGGCGCAGGGGGGAGTGGAAAACAGCGGCGAGGAATCTCTGCTATACGCACACGCACGCATGCCGTTTTCCTTAGCAGCGTTTGGCGATGGGGGTTCTGATCGTTGTAGAAAAAGCCACAGAAGCGCCCCCCACAGGGGGGACGGAGAGACTGAGGACGCCCTGTCTGGTAGCCGTTTTGCCTGAGACTTCCTCGCACTTTATTCAGGAATCGCGCTCTCGCCTGAATGCGGGCTACATATTTGAAATGGACGGCCACGATCCATAGGGACGTGCTCTCACCCCATGTCCCGGCTGCTTCTGGGACCCCCGGCCGACCTCTTACTCCCCGACCCGCTTCTGCACCTTTGCTCGACTACACGCAAGAGTGACACTTCGCAGGAGTGATCTTTGGTGCGGGCTCATCGGGGCCCACCCGATCGCTCAGCGCGATGCCACAGGTGCTGCTTGCGTGCTTGGATTTGGCCACCTTGCGCCCCCTCAGTCCGCGCACCAACGGTCACCTTTGCCTAGGGTCACTCTTGCGTGAAGCCGACTACTTCCCGACCCGCCTCTGCACCAGTGCTGTTACTACACCGGGGTGCTTTGACTTGATGGGCCTCTGGGAGCAGACGCCGCGCTCGGAGGCATCCAGCCTGCAGGGCGTCCCGGGCTCCTCGGGAGGCGGCCCTCCGCGACAACGGTGGCCACTTGGGAGGCTCGCGCGCGGGCCCCTCCGCAGAGCGCCTCGAGGCCGGCGAGGACGCCCTGGGGATGGCTTCGCAGCGACGCGCGTTTTTTTTGTCTGCTCGTGCACCGCCCACGCCGACTAGACGTAAGAGTGAACTTTCGCCGGATTGGAGCCCCCGAGGCGCTGAAGGCGAAGCGGTAGCAGCGGCGTTTCGCGCCCAGGATTGGCACACACGCGTCCCCCGCTAAGCCGCGCACCAAAGCTCACTCGTAACCCAGGATCACCTCTTGCGCGTCGCCGAGGAAGCTGGAGGAGCAGCAGCAGCAGCAGTGAGCAGCAGGAGAAGGACGGGGGGGGGGGGGGAAAGCGGGGAGGGGCAGCAGCAGGAGGGAGGAGGAGAAGGAGGAGGAGGACGAGGAGGAGGAGGAGGGCCAGGAGGAGGAGGAGGAGGAGGAGGAGGAGGAGCACGAGCCGGCGCAGAGGCAGGGGACGCGGGGACTCCCACCTTGGGGGTCATTCTCGCGCGTGGCCGACCACGGCGCAGAGCCTCGAGGTCGCCGCGCCGCGGAGCAGGCGCCGCTTTTGGGCGGGCCAGGCGCGGCAGCTCGCTCCAGAGCGGCCCACGGCCCCCTCTCCAGCTGTCGGGGACGGGTGTTGCTCGCCAGGCTGCAGGTCGTCGTTCTCGTCGTGTTCAGGTCGTCTTTGTTTGCGCTGTCGCGCCAGGCTGCTTCCTCCTTCTCCTCCTCCTCCCTCCCCTCCTCCTCCTCCTCCTCCTCCTCCTCCTCCTCCTCCTCCTCCTCCCTCCCTCCCTCCCTCCCTCCTCCCTCCCTCCCCCCTCCCTCCCTCCCTCCCTCCCTCCTCTCTCCTCCCTCCTCCCTCCTCCCTCCTCCCTCCTCCCTTCTCCTCCCTACTCCCTCCTAGGCGGCAGGCGCCGTGGCATGCCTAGCGTGTCCGATACCGTACCTGCCCCCAGGCCTCCGTCTGCCCAGACGGGAGATCGACCACTTTCTGTTCCCCCGCCCCGATCTCGATCCTTTGGCTGGCATCGCCGCGCCCGCAGACAGCGAGCCCGTGACAGGTCGTTCTTGAGAGGTCAGCTGGCGAGACAGAGACTTGATAAGCATCACGGCTCCCATGCGAGGCTCGGGCGCGGGGGGAGATGGCCGCGCCGCCAGCACGCAGACGAGGAGGAGCCCGCCCCAGAAGGAGCCGCGATGGGCCTGCATCGCGACGCGACAGTGCGGCTTCCAGGGCAACTACTCCAGCAATGAGAATTGTTACCAGTGTGGCCGCTCTCGTCGGGGGGGTCCTGATCCCAATTCTGTTCCTCCACGGCAGCGGCCATCATCGAGCTCTCGGCCCAGGCGAACGTCTCGCCCACGTTCGGGAGTGGATCATGCAAAAGCAGACAAGGACGGTGGTGCAGCGGACAAGCCCGCCGATGCCGTCGCTCAAGCACGTCGAGCGCTCCAGGCTTTGCGGAAGCTTGGGCTGCCTGACGACAGCGCAGTCATTCAGCAAGCTCGACGAGATCTGCAGGTGGCCGAGGAGAAAGAACAGCAGACGCGGACGCCTGATGACATGCTACGTCGCTCGCTTGACCGACATACGGCGAAATCTAAGGAGGTGGAGGAACTACGTAAGTCCGCCGATGCCTTGGAGGAGGAGCTCCAGGTCAAGAAGACGGCCCTCGCCACCGCCTCCGCAGAGTTGCAGAATATTCAGGCGGAGGTTAACTTGGCACGTACGGTAGTCCTGGCATCTACGGCATCCTCATCGGCGCCGTCGGCAGACGCTCCGTCGCTGCAGGACGCGATCGGGAGGCCCCAGACTGTGGTCGCGGGCGCGCCCGCGGCGATCCTGGCAGGCAACCCGCAGGCCATGTTGGACTCTCTGGCGCAACAGCTCAGTCAGCTACAGCATCTCGTGCAGCAGCCGCATGCGGGCGCCTCTCAGACACCTACGGCAGCAGCCGCGGCTGATGGAGCGGCCGTCGCCTCGGCTCCAGGTACCCCAGCATTTCACCCTTGGCAGCAGCACTTCGACGAGCAGGAGGCTCGCGACGCTGACATGGCGGACGCGTACGGATAGCTGGAGAGCGCATATACTCATCATCGTGCCGCGACTGTTCCAAGGAGGTATGTGGTCTCTGGATGACTGGCCTTAAAGTGAATTGGTTGCTTCAAATTCCCGGCGTGTCTCAGGCTCTATCGGACACGCTTCACAGACTCAGAGGGACGGATCAGCACGATTGCACGTCGCTGATTGCTCTGGTGCGAGGCGCGCCCCAAGACGGGCCAAGAGGAAGCTGTTTACTTGCATCACATTCAACGCCAATGGCTGGCACAGGCTGCGAGATTTCTTGCAAGATGGCGCAGCTGGGGCTCTGGTTGCTGCGTCACAGGAGGTCCGTATTTCTAGCTGACCAGCGACGCCAGGCTGAAGAATGGTGCCATCGCAATGGGTGGAAAGCTGTCATTACTGACTGCTTGACGGGGCCCTCTGGTAAGCCGATGGCGGGAGTGGGCCTTTTCGTCAAACAACACATCGGGGCCACATATCTGGACTCTCTTCCTGGAGTGTACGACCATGTGCTCGTTAAGTCGTGGTGCGTGGCAGTGCACATCCATGCAGGTCCGCGTGGTGGTTTCATTGATGGCAGTCTCTATCTCGAGGAAGGTCCTGGGCTCGCTTACAATAATACTCCTCGTTTAGAGGCGCTGGGTCACATGCTCAGGTTTCACAGGGATCCGCACATGATTGCTGACTGGAACGCGAGCCCGCACATTTTGAGCGACAGCGCGTTTGTGCAGAGGGCCGACGGCCACTTGGCTGTCGCACCCGAAGGCTCTCATCGAGTCGCTGCCTCGGGCAAGTACACGTTCCTAGATTACTGGCTCGCGTCTGACTCCATGACCGCCGAGATGGACAAAGCTCGTCGAGTCGAGGATTGTCCAGCTCGACCACATTTTCCAATCAGCGTTGAAGTTGGTCCTCGGCCTAGAGCCAGGCACGTACTCCAGCTACAGGCACCTCGGGTCTATCCTGGTAAGCCCAGCCGTGCGCCACGCCTGGCTGAGGATTCTGATGACGAGGACAATGATGCCGTTCCCCTGGGGGGTCCTGGTTTTGATTGGGTCGAGGGGATGCGCCACAACTCCAAGCTGGGTCGAGGCGCTCTTGATGAGCGAGAAGGCGGCCTCAACTTCTTATGCCAACAGCTCTATGATGGCGCGGAGAAGGAGCTCGCGCCGTTGTTCGATTGCGATGACTTGGGCAAGTACCAGGGCAGAGGACAGAAGGCCGTCTACCGTCGCAGCACAGTTGGCGGCGCGTTGGCTCAGAGGCAACCTGCTGGCACCACGCACTCGAGGGCGGTAAGAGCTGTGCAGCACCGACTCGAGGATCTAGCTCGCATCCTGCGCAAGCACGGTACATTCCCGCCGCAGAGGCACTACATGATATGGAGGCCGCTTTGGGATGTTGCTGAACGGCGAGGTCGACTGCGCAGGTTGGCCAAGTCTCTGGAGCCCGAGCTCATCCACGAGGTCACCTACTACCTGCTGTGCATTTTCGCCCAGCCCTACAACTGCCACGTCGTCATGCTGCGCGCGGTGGCGGCGTCTCTGTCTGCGCTGGCTGCCCGTGAGGAACGGCGACTAGGACAGGCTCGCGGGGCGGGGTTTGTCAAATGGCTTAAGGACTGCCTCGGCAGTCGCTCTAAGCCTGTTCACTGTTGGACGAAACCTCGAGGGTGGCAGCTGTCTCAGGTTCATACGTCACTGGGACCGTCCAGCCACGTGGGCGAAGTTGATAACTTTCAGAGAGATTTGTGGGAAAGCATCTGGGATGGTGGGCATTCGCCTTCGTCCGTTGACGCGTTTCTCCTTGAGATGGACAGGATTCGTGATTTGGGCCCTCGTTTGCCTCCGATGGGGATTCATGAGCTCCGAAGGTGCGCTAAGCCATTTCCTGCTAGGACTGTCTTAGGAGCTGATGTCTGGAGGCCCAAGCACTGGGCGCTGGTGTCGAACGGAGCTCTATCTTTCCTGGGATACTTGCTGCACTTATGTGAGTCCTGGGGTGGATGGCCTGAATAACTACGGCATGTACATAGCGTGTTGCTTCAGAAACCGACTGGAGGCGATCGTCCCATCGCCCTCTTGGTTTCGGCTTACCGAGTTCGGGCCAAGGTTCGCATAGTGCACGTTCGTGAATGGGCCAGTCGGCTGCATAGGCTTTTCTTGGCTCTCGGCGCTGGCCGCTCCACGACAGATGCGGCTGTCAGAGTGTTGTTGCACGGCGAGGCACACCCGCCGACAAAGATGCCTTCTCGCAATGACGTGGCCTGCTTGCACGCCATCGTCGACATCGAGAAATGCCTCGATCGTGTCGTTTGGACCTTGATATTGTATGCCGCGCACAAGCACGATTTCCCAGGGGCATTGGTGTGTTTGGCTCTACGCATGTACACGTATGAGCGCAGGCTAGCGTGGTCGGGGGCCTTTTCGGAGCCTGTGCGGGCCCCTCGTGGAGTGCTTCCAGGATGCAGTATGGCAATGTATATCCTACAGCTCATTATGTTGGCTCCACTCGACTCGTTGTACGCCAGCACGGTGCAAGTCGATCGCGCGCTGCATGCGGACGACCTCACGGTGCAGGTGCTGGCCAAATATGGCCACATCGTGCAGCACGCGCGCCTTGTCTTGCAGGGCGTTGTGGGCATGCTAGCCTCCATGGACCTTGCCCCCGCCAAGCGTAAGATGACGGTCACCTGTGCGTGCCCCGCTGTCGCCAAGAGCGTATGCCTGGTGGTGGGAGATCTGGGTTATCGGGCCCCCGAGGCCCTTGAAGTCTTGGGGATTGAAGTTACCTCGGGGCGTGCTCTTCGATTTCGGCGCCTGAAGGCTCGGGCTACTAAGATGTCGGCTCGTCATTCTCGGCTCCTGTGTGTTCGGAAGGCGGGACCGCTAACAGGCAAGTTCGTGAAATCGGCCGTGCCTGCTGCTCTCAACTATGGCGTGGGAGTCCACGGAGCTCCACCTGCCGTGGTCCCCTCGATGTGTAAGTCGATGCGGAGTGCGTGGTACGAACCTGGCAAAGCGGGGTCGACGTGGATTTCTTCGTTTCTTCATGGGGGGGGTCCTCAAGACCCCAGATCTCAGCATGGGCGGATCCTGTTTATCAATGGTGTCTTATGTGCTGGGACGAATCGATCCATGACCTCCTGCAGGCAGCCTGGCGACGTCAGGCGCTTATTGCATGCTCCTCCAAGAAGCCAATGGGGGGTTGCTGCGGGACCTGCTGGGGCCACTATAATAGCCTTTCGTGATCTTCGATGGGCATCGTCGTCGGCGCTTGCGGTCAGGACAGACGTGGGTGACATTCACGATCTTCGGTATGCCCCCCCCTCTCGCTGTTCGGGACCTCGCCAGGGCCCCTGCGGTAAGACGTATTTGGGGGGACTGGGCGGCTCGACCTGATCGGGATCCGAATCAGTCGTTGGCTTTGAAGACCCCCGAGGGTTACTGGCTGGAACCTATCATTTCTCTTTTGGGCAAGGCCCGAGAGGAAGAATATCCAGATAGACCTCTTAACGTATCTTATCAGGCTGCGGGCACTCCAAGGGCCATGGTGACGGGAGGTTTGTGGACACCTGCTCGGCGATTTCACACCAGCTACACCGACACCCCGAGCTGCCCTTTGCGCCCCGAACGCACAGCTAACTTATTTCATATACCATGGACATGCGAGGCCACGGGAGAAGTCCGCAATGCACTGTATGATGATCATGATATCGCCGTGCTTCCTCCTCCTGATCCTACTGCCTGGTGTTGGACGCGGGGCTTGATCTCGCGATCGGCGTTTCCCTCGTTGCCCCCTCGAGATGATTCCTGCACATGGCACACGCTATATGGAGAGTGTCAATATATTACTGGGGTGGTCTTCTCGGATGGCGCATGTCATAAGTACTCGTATTGGCCTGAAGCGACCAGAGCTGGATGGGGGTTTGCCCAGATCGACTCTAGCACCGCGGTGCTTTGTGTCTTCGGGGCCTTTCCTGGGCCCGTTCAAATCTCGCCAAGGGCCGAGCTGTACGCCGTGGCCCAGATCTTGCGGGTAGCCTTGTTGCCCCTCATTATCTATACCGATTACCTCGACTTGCCGACAGGCCTTGAGCGCGGGCCTTCTTGAGGCACTTCACCGAGGCGCCCGAATTCTGACCTCTGGCGTGATATTCGGCGCAGAATCTAGGATTTAGGCGGTTTAGGAGATATGCTTCAGATGTTGTACACCCCTGGCCACCAGAAAGGCTTGCCTTTCGAGGCGCGGGGAAACCGATGGGCTGACTTCTCGGCCTGCCAGGGCCGTGATCTTCACGCTGTGCGAAATCAGGATGCTGTTTTGATGAAACGTCGTTTCAGGACGGTGCGCAAGACCGTGGCCTGGATGGCCAGGGCCCACATTAAATATATGTCTGACACCGTCCCTCCTGGCCTGGATAGGTTCGAACAGCGTAGGAAGGCCCGGGCTGCCGCCGCTGATCGCCGTGCCGCTGCCGCGGTGGCTACAGGTTTCCGTCACATGTTCTTTCGGCACGGGCCCTCTTGGCGGTGCGCGACGTGCGCGAAGCTCGTTCGGTCCGCGAAGCGGCGCAAGATATTCGCGACTCGCCGATGTCTTGCGAAGATAGTTGCGGCCACTGTCACTCTTGCTGAAGCCAGGGATGCTGCCACGTGGGAGCCTTTAGTGAGTCAACAGGAGGCCCCTATTTCTCTTAGAGCCTCGTCGGGAGCTGAATTCGAGGATATGATCCAGCAGGGAGCTGATTATAACCACGAAGTGCAGGATGGCCTTACTGAGCCACCGCAGGAAACCGAGACGGGGGGTTGGGATCCGTCGTCTTCGCCGTCGTTGTCGGGGATCGGGGGTGGAGGACTCATTCAGCGGAGAGTGCGATCGGCCTCGCCTCACCACAGGCGCATCCGCGCCCGTGGATTTGCGAGCGGGATGGTTCCTTCCGTTCCTTTCTTCCCTCCCCGTGCTACTGCCTCGAGCTCTTCTGCTGCTCGTGTGCGCTCTCCCTCTTTGCCTCCCAGGATGGTGCGGGCGCGGATCTCAGGCCTTCCCCCCCCCCCCCGACAATGGGCGAGGGGTCTCGTTTCGGCTTGTGAGAGATGAGCCTCTCCACGAAGCCGCTCAGCGCGTGCAGTCCCGCCCCGCTCCTCTCCGTGATCCCTCGGCCGAGCCGCCCCCAAAGTCGCGGCGTCTCCTTGGGCCTCGAGGCGGATCGTGCGCGCCGAGCTCTCGACCCTCTCTTCCGCTGCCTGAGAGCGGCGACGTTCCGACCAGGAGCGCCCGAAGGCACGAGCTTTTCATGTCGCCTGGTAAAGTGGTTATTTGTTTGTCGTGCGGGGCCATCAGCATTGGCAAAGCGTCTGCTCTGTTACATGTGTGTCCCCCGCCTCCATATAGCAAACGGGGGCTCTCTCATATTTGTCGTTTTAATAATAATCGACACCCAGCCGACCTTCGGAGACAGGAGGTTATCTCTGGGCAAAGGAGGCTCCAGGTGTCGGATCCCGAGGCGCACTGGCTGCAATTGGGTTAATTTTCTCATTTTTTTCTTTCAGAGTCTGGGCTCTAATAGTTTGTGCGTGCGCGCCCTCCCCGCCGTGATCCTTTGGTGGGCATCTTGGGTGGGCTGGTCTTGCCCCACTTTTCGTGGCTGTTGGCGCTCTGCGCGACAGACCTCTTCAGGCTGCGTACTCCCTACTCCCTCCTTCTTCCTCCCTGAGGTTCGAGTTCGAGGGCCTTTCCGTCGGTTCTCGGCTGTTTTTCAGCCTCGGGGTGCGCTCCAGCAGCTGCGCCTCGCCAAGGGCGTTCCAGGGGCGCCTGGATCGTCCCGAACGGCTACCAGAGAGACCAGCTATGACGGAAAAATCAGCAGGCGTGGGACCGAGGTACAAGATCGAGGTCGGCTCGGGGAGGGTGCCCTGATGTTCTTCGTGTTTGTTGGATGCTCGTGTGCATCCTGGGGGGAGGCACCCTCGAATGTTCTTCAGTTTGGGCCGGCGGAGGGTCTTATGTTCTTGAAGGATGTTCTTCTGTCCTAGGTCCGATTGTACCCCTCCTCGTATTCCCAGCATGTGGTCGTCCCTCTGTGTGTTCCTCATTGCTAGAGTGCCGGACCTCGTGATCGCTCTCCTCAGGCATCCTCGTCCTTCTCATCATCATCTTCCCTGTCATCATCACCGTCCTCGTCATCCCTTCTCCTCTTCGTACTCCTCCTCCTCCTCCTCCTCCACCTCCTCCTCTTCCTCCTCTCCTCCTCCACCTCCTCCTCCTGTGCCAGGTCCAACCGTACTCTGAAGGTCGCTCCTGACCGGGGCCACCCCTGCGCGAAGGCGATATCAGGGCAGATGGTCCGGGCTCGAGCGCGCGCGGAGCACACGCTCGCGCGGTGGCCGTGGCGAGGCAAAGGGCCCGGGGAGCTCTCCCACAGAGAAGCCCTGAGAATCCAGGCCTCCTGGATGGGTGTCCGAGTAGATGTGGTCGGAAGATCTCGTCGCATCGCCCATGCATCGACGATGCGAGTCGATGTGAAATCACAATTTCTCCACGCTGATAGCGCCGATGCATCGGCGACGTCGCCAGTGCATCGCCGATACATCCTCGATGCATCGGCGATTCATCGGCGATGCGGCGCGATCCTCCGACCCCATCTACTCGGACCGCATCTAGGAGGCCTTTAGAGAAGTTGCCGCCGGCGCTTCCCGGGGTGAGCAACGCGGAGGTTTGCGCTTGGATCGTCCACCTTCAAGCAGTTGCGAAGCGTCCTGGCGTGCCTATAGGCCTATCAAGCAGTGTTCTCAGAACCTTTTTGTGGCTTCCACGACATGTTCTTGGAACATTTCTTGCTGGGACTGTTTTGTTTTAACACATCGGGCTTGCGTTCTAAGAACATTGACTTTGTTCTTAGAACATTTCTGGGTTCTAAGAAGATTTCGTGGTAGGCCTATAGGAATGCCGGGATGGTCTGTCCATGCTCAACGTCGGTGCTCCCCAGGGCGAGCAACGCGGAGGTTTGCGCTCGGATTGTCCAGCTGGGTGCGCGCAGGACAGCGCTCCGATGGCTCATCTGGGCTCGGGGGTGGACAGAATCCCCACCCTGACACGTCGATCAGTGAGTTGTCCGTCTTCGGTTCTCGAGAGGGCGCCGCGGCCCTCATTTCCCAGGCTTGCGCCCGCCAGGTTTGGGCCTAAGGTCGTTTTCATTAAGCCTCGGTTTACTGAAGGGGGTACTGCCCATCCCCGATGGGTGCCAAGATGACCGCGCCTCGCGCACCGCGGCTCGGGACCGGACGGGCGCCCGCGGCTCCCAGGGTGGCCCCAAGGCGCCCCGCCGAGAGCCGCGCACAGCGGGACGCGGCCGCGCGGGGCCGAGCGAGCCCAGCCTCGGATCTGACGCTGCAAGAGCGTGCAGCATCGATGAAAATCATGACCAGAGCCTTGCAGTCGAGTCTGATTGGCAGGTCGGCCCTGCCAGGTCAAGGGTGCCCTCGTGTCCTGTGCTTCGTGACCCATGCCTTCTGCATTCCTGCGGCCTGTTGGCATTCGAAAGGGTCCTGTGTCCTCTCCAATTAACCCCGACTGTAGACCCCAATTTCCTGCGCCACTTTGTGAGGCGGATCGATGGCGAAGACGCACGGTTCGAAGAAAGTACAACGGCCAGATCTCAGGGCAGGGAAAGATGCCGACCGACCGCGGCGCGTTGCTGAGGCCCACGTCCTCACCTTCGCGGCGGAGCAGGCGAGGAGGAGGAGGAGGAGGAGGAGGAGGAGGAAGGACCAGTGTAAACCCAGGACCCATCAACGATGTTGGAATCAGCCCTCCCTACAAGCTCCCTCAGAGGCCCCTGCACGTCTTCATTTCCACTGAGGGAAATGCCCGTTGGGAGAGAAACGTTTGAAGAGTTGCAGCGTGCCAAATGCCAAAGCACCATTCTCGGGATTTCAACGCCACGAATCAGCCTGTCGGTTGCTTCTCTTCGATCCTGAATCGCGCCAGATCACCATTCTTGGGACTTCAACACCACGAATCAACGTAACTGTTGCTCCTTGGCAATCTCGAATCGCTCGAAAACACCATGTTTGGTACGTGAACCATATGAATATGCTAAACGATGGCAATGTCTTGTTTTAAGGCGAATGTGCGCGGCGCGCATGCGAGAGCCACAATGTTAAAAGGAACCACCCTCAGTATGCGAAACACTCTGCAAATTGTTGAAACGAGTGCGCGCGGCGCGAAGGCGAGAGCCACATGTTGAAAGCCACTGGCCCTCATTCCGTGAAACGTTTGCAACTGTGTAAGACGAATGCGCGGGGCGCTGAGGCGAGAGCCACATGTTGAAAACGGCCCGCCCTCAATCCGTGAGACTCGTGCAAGTGTGCAAGACGAATGTGCGCGGCGTTGAGGCGAGAGCCACATGTTGGAAGGGGGCCATCTTCCATGTGCAAAGCTTCTGCCAACCTCTTCTAAGCTTCAAGATCATAAATGGTAAAGAGGTCTCAGGCGAAACGCCCAGCCCGCCCTTCCGACTGGCTACGAGGTGCGACAGGGAGGAGTTATTGTGAAGGCCTGACGGCCGGTGCCGCCGACCCTGAAAGACATCGACGACGACCAGGAGGGGGAGGAAAAGGAGGAGGAGGAGGAGGAGGAGGAGGAGGCGGAGAGAAGGAGGAGGAGGAGGAGGAGAAGGAGGACGACGAGGACGAGGAGGACGAGGAGGAGAAGGAGGAGGAAAAGGACTCCCCCCTGGGACCTCCCCCCCCTTGGGGAGGAGGACCGGAGGCCTGGGACTCCTCCCCACCTGGGGAGGAGGACCCGAGGAGGACCCGCGCGCCGGAGAAGGGCCGGCGTGGGAGAGGAGGACCCCCAGAGGCGATGCGAATATGACCGCCCCCCCCGCCGGGGAAGGGACAAAGGGAAGGGGCTTCCCTTTGACGCAATGAGGGCGTGGATGGGATCCCCTCAAGCTGCGAACCCTTTCGCCGAAGGAGGAAGGGTGCTCTCTCTCTCTGTCTCTTTCTCTCTCTCCCTCTCTCTCTCCCGACGGGAAAGGAGGATGGGAAGGAGGGGACGAAAGAAGGCTCCCCGTCGACGGGACTAGACAGACACCCCACACGCGCCGACAGGGTCGGCGGAATTACGAGGAAAATGAATGGAGTGGAGAAGAGGGCGGAAGAGGAGGAGGAGGAGGAGGAGGAGGACCAGTGGAAACCCGCAGCCACGAGCCAGGAGGACCGGTGGAAACCCAGGACTCATCAACGATGTTGGGATAAACTCCCTCCAAGCTCCCCCGTGGGCCCCTACACCTAGACGGATTCATTTCCACCGAGGGAAGTGCCCCGTTGGGAGACAACTGTTTGAAGATCCTGAAGCGTGCCAAAATACCGTTCTCGGGACTCCAACGCTGCGAATCAGCCTGACTGCTGCGTCCCCTGAATCGCGTCAGAACACCAATTCTTTGGACTTCAACACCGCGAATCGATATAAGTGTTGCGCCCTGGCAATCCTGAATCGCTCTAAAACACAATGTCCGGTACGTTGTCCATATAGCCTCGGGATGCGCTCTAGCAGCTACGCCTCGCCGAGGGCGTTCCAGGGGTGCCTGGATCGCCCCGAACGGCCACCAGAGAGCCGAGTCAACTTACAAACCAGCAGGCGTCCGTGGGACCGAGGTATAAGATTGAGGTCGGTTCGGGGAGGGTACCCTAGTGTTCTTCGTGTTTGTTGGATGCTCTTGCGCATCCTGGGGAGGGTACCCTTGGATGTTCTGTGCGTTTTGGCCGGTGGAGGGTCTCGTGTTCTTGAAGGATGCTCTTCTGTCCTAGGTCCGATTGTACCCCTCTTCTTGTTCCCGGGATGTGGTCGTCCCTCCGTGTGTTCCTCGTTGGTATTGTGCCGGACCTCGTGATCGCTCTCCTCCTCAGGCATCCTCGTCCTTCTCATCAACATCTTCCCCGTCGTCATCACCGTCCTCGTCATCCTTTCTCTTCTTCGTACTCCTCCTCCTGCTCCTCCTCCTCCTCCTCCTCCTCCTCCTCCTCCTCCTCCTCGTCTCCTCCTCCTCCTCCTCCTCCTCCTCCTCCTCATCTTCCTCCTCCTCTCTTCCTCCTCCTCCTACTCCTCCTCCTCTTCCTCCTCCTCATCCTCCTCCTCTTCCTCATCATCATAGTTCATAGCTCCTCTACCGCAGGAGGAGAACGACTCGAATACCTCCAAGAACATCCGACATCTTTGTTCGAAGCAATGAAAACTCCGACGACGACGACGACGACGACGACCCCCCTGACCTGACCTGGGGCGCATCCTGAACAGAATGTCGAAGCGAATCCAGCCGTGGCCACCAGAGCGCCCCTGGAGGCCCAACAAATCGCAAAATACTCCCAGAAACCTCGAAACCCGACCACGGCGATAACGACAGTCCATCACATCCGCTCAAAATCGACCCAGACCTTCGCAAGTTCCACCCTGGCCAGCTTCTCGGCCTGTGCCTGCGACGAGGACCTCCCGAAACGCACGAACGACGCGGCGACAACGGCGGCGACGACGACCACGACGCTGACGACAACGACGACGATGACGACGACGACGACGACGACGACGGCGACGGCGATGACGACGACGACGACGACGACGACGACGGCGACGGCGACGACGACGACGACAGCGGCGGCGCCGGCGCTGGCGCCGGCGCCGACAGCCGCCGCGGTGGCGGCGGCCAGGCGGCCGCCGTCGAGCTGCCGGCTGCTCTTCGGCGCCGCGGGCTCGTGCGCGGTCCACGCGCTCTTCGGGCGCGCCCCGCCGCCCTCGTCCTCTTTGGGCCCTCACCTCTTTTCGAGGAAAAGAAAGCGCCATAAGCACAAACTTTTGGCGCTCCGCGCGGATTTCTTGGATCCGCGCGGGGCCCCCCGGCGGCGCCTCCAGCGCCGCCCTTGGCACGCTCCGCGCGCCAGGGAGGGTGGTCCAGCGCAGATCCAAGAAATCCACGCGGAGCTCCAAAAGTTTATGTTTATAGCGTTGTGTCTTCTTCTTCTTCTTATTATTCTTCTTAGTATTATTATTATTCTTATTATTAATATCATTATTCTTCTTATTATTACTATTATTCTACTCTTGGCAACGCTCGGACGTAAGTCCTTCTTTTCTCGGCTAGGACCACCGAGGAGGATCTTGATCATCTTGCGTGAACACGAAAACGGCAAATGCACGTGGAATGGACGTCCGAGCGATGACAAGACTTACAAAGAGCGAACACATCCGTATCGGCGCCCTCGCGGTCTGGACTCTGGGGCGCGATCCTGCGGACACGCGGTCATACGGATACGTTCCTTATGGGGAAGAATGCTGGGGGCCGTGCCCGCGAGGCCGCGGATACGGATGTGTCTTTCGCCCACGACTCGCGGAAGCGGGGCGCGGCGCCGGCGGCACGTCGTGGCAGGGGCGCCCTCAGGGGCGCTGGGAGACGCCCTCGGGGGGCGCTCGGGGGGGGGCGCTCGGAGGCGCTCGGGGGCACGCGGGGGCCCTCGGAACCCTCGGAGGCCCTCACGGGTGGCGGGCGGCTTCTTGTCAAAGCTCAGGAGGGAAAGATCCCACAGACACAATCAATCGTCGATTCCCCCGGAAATATGGGAAAATATGGGGAATCCCGTTATTTGTGTTTGTGTGTATTTATTTGTGTGTCCCAGGGCCCCTTTAAAAGCAAGGATCTCGCTCGCCAGGTTTCGGAGCAAGTCCGAGGCGTGCAATTGTGCAACGGCTGCACAGACGGATGGCGGACCCTCCTCAAAACGGAGCCCTCTGACCTGACAAGTTCGCTGATGGTGTCTCCCTGCATTATGACGCACCTCATACTTACAAACATGGTTCAGGGCGGTTCATGTTCAGCGGCTTGCACGGCGCGCTCATGGGGCGGTCGTACTTCAAGGGAATGCCCCCCGTAGTTAACAGAGTGCTTGCAGGGGCTTATGCGGAGCACGGGACATCCTTGGCCTTCTCTCCAGCGCATCGACGAGGCCGACACAACCTCGGCGAGCGCGGTACTTGAGTCCCTCGGTCGCGTTGGTTGCGTCAGCTGATCTTGCTCGGATGGTCTCCTCCGAGTCGTCGTTCCTCCTCGGAAATTTCCTCTTCGGACTCTTTCTACTTTTGGGATACATCGACGTTGATCGAAGCGATCACCGTGTCTGTCCTCCTCCTCCTCCTGCTGCTGCTGCTCCTCCTCCTCTCTGCGCCAGGAGGGGGCGCGGTCCCGAGCACGAGCGACACGCTCGGAGAGGAGGCGATTCGGGTGGACAGGGTAGGGGTGGGCGTCACGCTTGTCGGGGCTCGGGAATGGCAAGATGAGTTCGGAGCGGGCGAGCTGAGAATCCGATACTCGGGGGTGGACAGAACCCCCACCCTGACACGTCGATCAGTGAGTTGTCCGTTTTCGGTTCTCGAGAGGGCGCCGCCGCGGCCCTCATTTTCCAGGCTTGCGCCCGCCAGGTTTGGGCCCGAGGTCGTTTTCACTCAACCACGTTCTACTAAAGGGGGTTGTGTCCATCCCCGAGATACAGCACGTGGCGCAGGTCCTGGTTCGGCGCGGAGATGGCACACCGAACGTCGTGGTGGCATCGGCCCCAACCAGAGCCGGCAGCGCTCGCGGCGTGAGCCGCCCGATGTCGTTGTTGACGCCCGCTGTCGCTGGTCATGATGTCTGTTGCGGCAGGGAGATGCGGGCGTTCACTGCGGCGAGCGCAGTGGCGCGCTCCGGGGGGCAGCGCAGCGTCAGCAGACCGCGGCTGGGGGCGGCAAGGCAGCCCGGCGTGTTCCCACCGATGCCATGCTGGAGGAAGGATGGGCGCCAGGTGGCCGCGGGGCAGTTCGCCGTGGCGGGCCGCAGGTGAGGCGAAGCGCCGTCGTGGTAGGAACGCCGCAGGCGCGGCAGATACGATTGCATGCATTCGTGCTCGATCCCATGCGCTCGGCTTCAGATCATGGGAGCCTTGTGTAACCTCGTAGCTCCGTCTTTAGAGCGCACTGGCGTCGATTAGTGTCTGGCAACCGATGGTTTAGCACCAAGTCAGCGTCGGCTAGCGTCGGTGAACGTCGATGTAGCGTCGACTAGCGTCGATTGGCGTCGATTCGCAAGAGCCGACAAGATGGTACGGGAGCCTCCCATGAGCTGCCACCGAACATGCGCCGGCCTCCCCGTGAATGATGTACTGTGTGTCATCTGTATTCCGATTGCATGCACAATCAACCCGCACAGCAAGGATGGGTAGCCTTCCCAAGGGTACCATTGCATCCCTGCCCCTTCGGCCCATCCTTCGCGACTTTCGCTGGCCAGCCGCTCCCGAAAAGCGGTAGCACGAGCCTCCAAGGCCTTTGCATCCTCACCGCGCATCCTTATATGATGCGGGTTGACTGCATCCGCTGCTGGCTGCACCTGCGCAAGGCCGTGCTCGGCGGGAGGGAGCGCCCTCGCCGCCCGCTGGAGGCGTGCTTTGCGATGGTGCTCCTCCCGCCCTCCCCTCGTGCGAGTGCGCACGGGGAGGGAGCCCTGTCGCGGGGGGCCCTGCCGCTCCCAACGCCGCAGCCTCTCGAGGGCCGCGCGACCCACCGCGCGACATCACCGCTGGTCGCGCCGCAGTGGCAGCCCCGAGGCCTGCGCTTGACGCAGGCGACGACGACGACGACGACCACGACGACGACGACGCCGACGACGACGACGCCGACGCCGACGCCGACGCCGACGCCGACGACGACGACGCCGACGCCGACGCCGACGCCGACCTCGACGATAACGACGACGGCGACGACGACGACGACGACAACGACGACGACGACGATGCCGACAAGAAGCGGTGGACGTCAACAACGACATCTGGCTCACACCGCGAGCCGCAGGTTCTGGTTAGGGCCGATGCTACCGCGACATTCGGTGCGCCATCTCCGCGCCACGCCAAGACCTGCACCGCGTGTTTCTTCGGATTCTCAGCTCGCCCACTCCGATGCCCAAATCCCTTTTGCCAGAGCCGCGACAGGTGTGACGCCCACCCCTGCCCTATCCACCCGAATCTCCTCTTCTGACCAGCGGAGGGGCGCCGAGATGCTCGACCCGCGGCCAGGCACGAGAAGGCGAGCAGGGGCTGCAGAGGCCCGAGCTGCTCCTGCTCCTCCGACTCCTCCACCCTCGCCTCGTCCTCCGCATCCTCCTCCGCCGCCTCCACCTCCTCCCCCCCCTCCTCCTCTGCCCTTTCCCCCTTCTCTCCTCCGCCTCCTCCCCTTCCGTCTCCTCACGCCCTTGTCGGCTTCTGCGCAGGCCGGGGGCGCCGAGCCAGCGTTCACCGGTTCAGCGCCCTGATCAGGGCATTGCTGGATTTCTGCCGAGCGGCGGCGCCAGGGATCTCCGTGGACCTCGCCGTGCCCGAGGACATCGCGATGTCACTACTGATGGTGGAGTTCGTGGACGACACGTTCATCCTCCAGCCATACGAGGCGTGGATGGCGCGGGTGAATGCTGGGCTGACGGAGTTCTACCAACTCTACAGGCACCGCTTCCAAGGAGGCGCCAAAGGCCCAGCGGCCATGGCAGAGGATGGCCCCGCCCCTGTCCAGGCGGCCTGTGGCGCAGAAGAAGGGGCCCCGTCCGCCTGGCTACGGAGCCAGAGGTTCTAGGCGTTTTCGTTGACGACGCGCTGTCACAGGTGCCGCTGCTGGCCCGCGTGTGCGGCAGGCTGCGCGACGGGGCGCGGCGCCTGGTGGCGGTGTTGACGTACCGGGGCTTCGGGCTGCTCTTCCAGTCCGGCCAACTCCCCGCCCGCGTTGAAGCATCAGCTTACGGAGCCGAGCTGCTGTCCAGCCACGCGCGGGGCTGGAAGGAGGTGGCTGCACATTACGACGTGGCAAAGGCGCTGCTCGGCCTCCCCCCGTCCGCGTCCTTCGGCGCAGGAGGTCACCTGCACGCCTTCCTCGAGACGCGCATGCTCACCAGGGCTGCCGCCAAGGTCGCGACGCGGAGCATCACAGCGTGGGCTCGGGCCTGGGTGCTCCTCCTGCCACAGGATTCGCCAGTGGCGCTTGCGATCCATGCGGCGCTGAGGGCTGGGGGCGGCACCTGGTTGCAGAATGCTGCGGCGGTGGCGCAGGCGTACGGCGTGGCCGAGCCCCCGCTCCACCTGGCCGCTGCGGCGGAGGCTGGGCCGAGGGCCCAGCGGCAGGCGCCCCGCTCGCGGGCCCGTGCGGCGGTGCTGCCGAAGATTCGCGAGGCGGAGCGCGCGTGGTTCTGCGAAGAGGTGGGCAAGCTCAACGACAACGGGCTGCTGCCCATCGCCGAAGTGCTGCTCTCGCAGAGGCAGCGGCCTGTCGACCTTCGATGGGCGGGGTGGGGGAAGTCGGCGAGGCAATTTCACAGGGCCAGGTGCGTGGCACGAGTTACTTCGGAAGTCCCTGCAGATGTGTGGGGCTGCCCCAGGCAAGGCTCCCGCAGATATGCTCCCTGCGCGCTGGCGCGCGGAGCAACCTCGAACACCTCCTGGCGGAATGCGCCGCTGGCCAGGGCCTCCGGGACGCGATATGCGAGCGTTGGCCTCTCGGGCCGTACACCGTGGCAGCGTGGGCGCTACGCGACGCGGACGCCCTTGACGAACTCGCCGCGAAGGTCCGCTACCTGGGGCTCCTCACCGCCGCCCTCGCCCACGCGTGCGGGAGTGCGGGGCGAGCGGCGTGGCAATGGACCACAATGGACAATGGCAGGGCGGGATCACACAGAAGTCGTCTGCTGCATCGGCCCGCGGGCCCCTCCCGGCCTGCGGGCCCCTCCCTGCCCTGCGGGCCCCGCCCTGGCTCCTCCTCCTCCTCCTCCTCCTCCTCCTCCTCCTCCTCCTCCTCCTCCTCCTCCTTATCATCATCATCATCATCATCATCATCATCATCATCATCATCATCATCATCATCATCATCATCATCATCATGCTCTTCCTCCTCCTCCTCCTCCTCCTCGCCACCTCGTTCTCGTCGTAACCATCTCGTTCCATCACGTCTCACGATTCGTCTCTCCCCAAATATTCCTTCACCACCCTCCTCATCCTCCTCCGTCCTCGTCCTCGTCATCAGCATCATCTTCATCCCCCTCTTCACGTATTACTGTTCTCGTCTTTCCCCGACGTTTATTTCTGGCTTCGTATTATGTAGTTTGCTTACGTTCGATGTCGTGCCCTCGTGAGCTGTATTGCTCGTCGAGTCGCACACGTTCCTCTAGTCCGCTTGGTCTTGCCCATCCGTTCCCATCATCCCGCGTGCTTGGATAGTTAGACGTGTGTGTGTGAGAGTGTGTGTGTGTGCACAGTTGTGTGTGAGTGTGTGTGTGTGAGTGTGTGTGTATGTTGTGTGTAGTGTGTTGTGTGTGTCGTATGTGTGGCGTGTGTTGTGCGTTATGTGCTGTGTGTTGTGTGTTATGTGTGTTGTGTGAGTTGCGTGTTGTGAGTGTGCGTGTGCGTGTGTGTGAGTGTGTGTAAGCGTGTGTATGTGTAAGTGTGTGCGTGTAAGTATGTATGTGTTGTGTGAGTGTGTGTAAGTGTGTGTATGTGTGCGAGTGTGTGTATACAAGTGTGTGTAAGTGTGTGTATGTGTGTGTTGTGTGTGTGTTGTGTGTTGTGTGTTGTGTGTGGATGGGTGAAATGGTGAATGGCTAAATGGGCGTGCGGGCGGGCGGGCGGGCGGGCGGGTGGGTGAGTGGGTGTGGGTGTGTGGTGTGTGGGAGTGAGTGTGTGTGTGTGTGTGTGTGCGTGTGGGTGGGTGTGTGCGGGTGTGTGCGGGTGTGTGCGAATGTGTGCGGGTGTGTGCGGGTATGTGCGTGTATGTGCGGGTGTGTGCGGGTGTGTGCGGGTGTGTGCGGTTGTGCGCAGATATGGGCGGGTGTGTGCAGGTGTGTGCGGGTGTGCGGATGTGCGGGGGTGCGGGGGTGCGGGGGTGCGGGTGTGCGGGTGTGCGTGAGTATGAGTGTACATGAGTGTGCGTGAATGTGCGTGAGTGTGCGTGAGCGTGCGTGGGTGTGCGCGAGTGTGCGTGAGTGTGCGTGAGAGTGCGTGCGTGTGCGTGAGTGTGCATGACGTGCGTGTGTGCGTGCGTGTGCGTGTGAGTGCGTGTGAGTGCGTGCGAGTGCGCGCGTGCGTGCATGTGCGTGTGTGCGTATGTGCGTGTGTGCGTATGTGTGTGTGTGTGCGCGTGTGTGTGTTGTGTGTTGTGTTGTGTATGTATGTTGTGTGTTGTGTGTGTGTTGTGTCTGTGTTTTGTTTGTTGTGTGTGCTGTGTATTGTGTGTTGTGCGCGTGGTGTGTGTGTGTGTGAATGTGTGTTGTGTGTGCTGTGTTTGTTGTGCGTGGTGTGTGTGTGTTGTATGCGTTGTGTGTTGTGTATTGTGTGTTGTGAATTGTGTGTTGTGTGTGGTGTGTGTGCGTTGCTTATGCATTGCATGTGTGTGTTGTGTGTTGTGTGTGCTGTGTGTGCTGTGTATGGTGTGTGTGGTGTGTATGTGGTGTATGTGGTGTGTGGGGGTGTGTGGGTGTGTGGGTGTGTGTGTGTGTGAGTGTCTGTGTGAGTGTCTGTGTGTGCCTGTGTATGTGTCTGTGTCTGTCTGTCTGTGTGTGTGTGTCTGTGTGTGAAGATGTCTGCATGTGCCTCGTGTCTCCCCAAACTAGGGCCGATTTCCATCCGACCGATTCGATCTCGATTTCGGCCGGGTCGGTCCGATCTGATTGCGATTGTTCGACGACCCTGTGTTGTTCGATGTGTTTGCGTGGCGTTGGTTGTGCGTCTCGACGAGGCCGATCCGCTTCGACTTCGATTCCAGGTTGAGGCAGCCCGAATCGATGCACATTCCCATCCGATCCGACTTCTCGGCTCGATCCCGACGGATGCCGCCCAATCGCCCCCCACCGCCTTTGTACCTCCTGAGCCTCGTCCCTCATGCACGGACCCCCCGCTCGGCCCGCCACTCCCTCCCCAGCCAGGACCCCCTGCTCCGTGGGCTGGGGGCTGCACGCCAGGGGGTCCCGGCCTGGGCCCCTTCCTCCTCCTCCTCCTCCTCCTCCTCCTCCTCCTCCTCCTCCTCCCTCCTCCTCCTCCTCCTCCTCCTCCTCCTCCCCCTCCTCCTCTCCTCCTCCTCCTCCTCCTCCCTCCTCCTCCTCCTCCCCTCCTCCTCCTCCTCCTCCTCCTCCTCCTCCTCCTCCTCCTCCTCTCCTCCTCCTCCTCCTCCTCCTCCTCCTCCTCCTCCTCCTCCTCCTCCTCCTCCTCCCCCCTCCCCCTCCCCTCCTCCTCCCCTCCGCCCGATCCTCCTCCCCCTCCTCCTCCTCCTCCTCCACGGACCTCCCGCACAGCCCCCCCCCCCCACCGTGGCCCCTGGCGTCCAGGACCCGCGCACGCCGGGGGAGGGGGTCTCCTGGCCCACGTCGCCCCTTGTGGGCGAGCGGGCGTCCATTTCCCACCGTGCCGCACAGCGGCCCGGCGAACTCGCCGACGCACGATTTCGTTGTTTGAGTCGGGCGCGTCCCTCTACAGGAGGAGGACTCAAGAGTAGTAACAAAGATTGTCTGGGGGTCATTGTTTGATCATTTTGTGGTATGTGAGTATTTTGGACGCCTTTTTGGGGGGGCTCGTCCAACATCCGCCTGCCGGGGGACATGCCCGACCCAACCATGATTGTTGCCTTCCCGCGTCCACGAACAGATCCAGCAGGCTCGCAGGCCCAAGTAGGAGTGTGTCCAGGAAGCTCGAACGTGTTCAGGAGTGCGTCCTGGGCGCATTCGTGTCGGCGGCCGCGCTCGGTCGCGCTGGTGTCACGCCCGTCTTTGTTGTACCAACGACTTTGGGCGACCGACTCCTGGAGTCGAGCTGTTGATGGCGTGCTCGCCTGACATTAACCAATAAGCCCATCCCTCCTCTCTACCCGCAGGTGGGTGCTCCGGCACGTCGTCCCGAGCGAGCTGCCCTCCCGGGAGCGCCGTCCCTCTCGACGCGTTTGCTTGTCTGCCTCTCTTAAGAGCCTCTCTCTCTCTCTCTATCCCTCCCTTTTTCTCTCTCTCTCTCTCTCTCTCTCTCTCTCTCTATTTCTCTCTTCTCTCGTGGGCGACAAACACATCTGTATCCGCGACCTCGCGGGCCGGGCCCCCCTGGCCGCGACCTCGCAGATGCCCCGCGCGGAACGTATCCGTGCGACCGCCTATCCGCCGGATCGGACCCCGGAATCCAGACCGCGAGGACGTGGATGTGGATACGTTCGCGGGGAGGAGGAGGAGGAGGAGGAGGAGGAGGAGGAGGAGGAGGAG
>CAUYUJ010014315.1:0-16544 GCA_963575745.1 Prorocentrum cordatum
CAACGTGCAACACCGATACACACACACACCACCACGCGCGCACGCAAGAATCCTGCCACTAGGTTGCCCCCGCCGTGCTCGCCGAGGTATGGTCGGCGGACCAGAACGCGTGATACGACAGCTGCCCCACCTTCCCGCCCACGCAGTGGCCTTGCCCGTCAAACAGACAGATGATTTCCCGACGTACGAGCACGGCCTCATGAGGCAACGGGTTCAAGACCCCGCGTCGTCAGGGTTCAAGACCCCCGCCCACGAGGAACGGTGCAAGACCGAACCTCAGCGCCAAGGGCGGCCTTACGGCGACGACGGTCCTCACTCGGCTAGCCGGTACGTCCCCAGGACGGACACCAGGGACAGGATACACAGAACGGCTGGTCGGACGACTACAAGGTTGAACTGGTGGACAGGCACGAAGTCAACGTGGCCGTAGCCTCGGGAGACATCGGGTTCAAGACCCCGCGTCGCCAGGGTTCAAGACCCCCGCCCAAGGAGGAACGGTGCAAGACCGAACCCCAGCGCCCAGGGCGGTCTTTCGACGACGACGGGCCTCCCTCGGCTATGCCCTACACCCGCATGGTCATCAACAGCGACGGCGACGGGGGGCCAACTACTGAGGCCCGATGGCATTGCCACCACCGACCTGGCCGCCATCCCAGCGACCGACCCCCGACCTACTGCCGACGGACACGCTTCGGAGCCGGTCCGGCCGCCCGACCTGCGGGGCGTCGGAGAACTGGCCCCTTTGCGCCGGGTGCTGCCGCTGGCCTGCGTAGGGCCGCAGGCGCAGCCCCCGGAACCGCCGGGCCCCCCGGCAACGCCTGCATCCCCCCCCCTCCTGGGGGTCCGCCCGCAGCAGGGGCCGCCGCTGGCGCATGGATCACCGGGCCTGCCGGCTGAAGGGTTGCTGCTGCTGCTGCCCCCGGCGCCGCGGCCCCTTGACAAAACTTCTCATGGTGGACGTCGGGTCTTCAAGCCATCACGACGTGTGTGTCTGGCAATGGCGTGAGGTGTTTCCCTCCCTGCCTCCTCGCCCAACCCTGCCCACTCCATCTCCACGAGCGCCAAACCCTGCAGAGGTAGGAGGTGCCCAAGACGCAGCGCCCCGGAAGGACACCTTAAGGATCGAGAGGCGCACCACACGCACGCGCGCCTTAGCGCCACGCCTACTCCCGTTGATCAGGCGGGAGCAGGGCTTACGCTGCACGGCGCGCAGGGGAAGGCCCCGAGGGACCTAACCGCCCCTGCACGCCGAGGCAGCGAGTCGCGCCCACCCGCCCCCAGCGGAACATGGGCCTAAACGACTGCGTGGGACAGCAAGTGAGGTAGGTGATCCACATGCCCAACACGCAACCACGCTGTCATGAACGCGGGTGCAACGGGGACGACGTGAGGGGGCTGGGCCGGGGCGAACCCAGCCACCCCCAGCGCCCTGGGTTAGCCGCCTCAGGCGGGGGATTGGCGCACCACGAGCGAGGCGCCATACCACAATCAGCCCCGGCCGCCCGAGACGTTGCCCTCGGCCCAGCCAACCACGCTTGGGCGCTAACGGGCCTGACGTGCAACTACGACGCGTGAGGGGGCTGGGCCGGGGCGAACCCAGCCACCCCCAGCGCCCTGGGTTAGCCGCCTCAGGCGGGGGATTGGCGCACCACGAGCGAGGCGCCATACCACAATCAGCCCCGGCCGCCCGAGACGTTGCCCTCGGCCCAGCCAGGAGGCTTGGGCGCTAACGGGCCTGACGTAACTACGACGCGAACACCACGCCGGAATGCTCCCGTCCGACTCGGCGGTCTGTGGACGCGCCGTCGTAGCTGGCTAGGCTACGCACGGCACCCCGGCCCCGGGAGCGGGGCGTAGGCCGGTGAGGACTACGGTCGCGCCCCCCTCTGTAGGACACGTCACAATCGCGATGCCGACGACTGGGTAGCGCCTAGAGGCCCCGGGTGGGTCCCGGTGTTCCGCGCCCAGACAAGAGGCGCCGTAGAAGTCACCATCATCCATCGCACAGCATCAACAGCCACAGACACACCCCGACTCTCCCTCCCCTCTCTCCCATACCAGCTTGGCTCCTTGTAGCCCGGTCTCGGACTCAGCCTCTCGTCGGAAGTCTCCCGCGGGCAGGGTGGCGCTGCGAGCACGGATCAGGCGGCCAGGACACACGGGGAGCCTCGAGCGGTGGTCTCTGTGAGAGCGGCGGGGTGGCGCTGCGAGCACGGATGAGGCGGCCAGGACACACGGGGAGCCTCGAGCGGTGGTCTCTGTGAGAGCGGCACGGAGCTAGGGGTCGGCGCACGGGGCCCAGAGCTCTCGACCACAAACAAAGACCCCCTCCCCCTCTCTCCTGCCCCCCTCCCCGCACACACCCGCGCACACACACACACATCCACACTCCATCCACACACACACACATCATCCAACATCGTGCGGCTGGCACTGGTCGGAGTGGCCGTAGGACGGTCCTGAATGCGAGCAAAAGATCCTGGGAATCGCAAGGCAGCATGCCCCCTCGGAGGACGTGTTAGCCAGCCCCAGGGGAGAGAGAGAGAGAGGGAGGGAGAGGGAGGAAGAGGGGGGGGGGGCGGAAGAGGGAAAGGGGGGAGAGGAGGGGGGGGAGGGGGAGAGAGAGGGAGGGGGAGCGGGAAGGGGGAGGGGGAGGGGTGGCCACTACGTCCTCCCCCCAAACCCTGATCCTGCATATGTCGTAGTCCCGCCGTGCCTGAAGTGCAATGCGCTGAAGTGCAATGTGTGCCTCGTCTCGTGGCAGCGCCGCGGGGCCGAAAGCTATACCTCACGCTTCACTCGCCACGCGGTAACGCCTTGGCGGGCGGCAAGATATTGTCCCGCACTACTCGTCACACTGCAGCGTTGCGGGGGCTGATAAAAATAGATTCAAGTCAATTCGCCACGCGGCACCGCCTGGGGGGGCGAAATAACATACTATCATTATTCCTCAACGTACGTCACATGGCAATACCGCTTGGGGCCGAACACATACTCACTCCGCTTGCCACGTGGCAATCTGGAGGCGCGAAGAAACGGAATTCCGTCCGCTCTGTGTTTGTCGCGTCGCGGCGCCGCGGGGGTGGAAACAACTCATTATTCCACTCCATTCGTCACTTGGCAACGTACGTTGCTGGGGCCGGCAAAAAATACTATGCCACTCCACTCGCCACGTGGCAGCGCCTGTCGGCGCGGAGAGATCGTATTTCATTCTAGTCGTCACGTGGCAGCGCCGCGGGAGCCGAAACAAACATTATGCCACGAGGACAGCGACGAGGACGACGAAGACGACGATGAGGGCCAGGGAGGCGAACATCAATTCTTTCCTATCCTCCTCCTCTTCCTTCTCCCTTCCCCTTTCCTCCTCCGTCCTCCATCCTCCCTCATCTTTCCTTCCTCCCCCATCATCCCTCCTTCCCATCCCCTCCTCCCCCCCTCCTCCCTCCTCACTCCTCCCTCCCTTCCTCTCTACCTTCCTCCCGTCTCCTCCCTCTTGCCCTCCCCCTCGCCCGCAATGTACTGCAATGCAAAATTGCTGCACATGCAATGCAGATGGAACGCAGTGCAATGCATGCAGCGCAACAGGATCGTTGGTTGACCAGTTGTAGGTTGGCTGGTGGCTGATCGATCGGTAGGCAGGTAGGTTGGTTGGCTGGTTGATTGGGCGGCTGCCACGTGGCAACCCCACTTTACTCGTTCAGTGGCAGCTCCGCGGGGGCTGGAACAAAAGCACCATTCCACTCTATTCGCCACGTGGCACCGCCTGGCGGAGACCGACAATATACTATTCCACGATTCTTCTCGTGACAACGCCGCGGGGGGCAACAAACAATACGAAGCCACTCCGCGCGCCACATGCCAGCGCCTGGGGGCGCGTGGAAGCAAGATTCCATCCACTCCGCTCGTCACGTGGCAGCGCCGCGGGTGTCGAAATAACCTATGTTCCACTCCATTCGTCACGTGGCAGCGGTGCGGGGGCCGACAACCATACACTATGCCACTCCACTCGCCACGTGGCAACCCCAATAGGCGCGAAGACATCGTATTCCATTCTAGTCGTCACGTGGCAGCGCCGCGGGAGCCGAAACAAACACTATGCCACGAGGACGTCGACGAGGACGAAAACGAGAACGACGACGACGACGATTTTGATGATGATGACGACGATGACGAGGGCCAGGGATGCGACCAGCAAATCTATCCTATCCTGTTCCTCTTCGTCCTTGAACCTCCCCCTTTCCTCCTCCCTCCTCCAGCCTCCCTCGTCTTTCCTTCCTCCCCCATCCTCCCTCCTCCCCATCCCCTCCTCTCCCCTTTTTCCTCCTCACTCCTCCTTCTTCCTCCCATCCTCTCTACCTTCCTTCTCCTCCCTCTTGTCCTCCCACTCGCCCGCAGTTTACTGCAATGCAAATAGTTACTGCACATGAAATGCAAATGCAACGCCTGCAACGCAGTGCAATCCATCCCAGATGGCTCCTGCACGGCCCAGACAGCCCCCAAGACGCCCCGGGCGGCTCCCCAGAGGGGTTCCAACAGGGTTCCGAGAGGCAAAAAGGGTTGATTTCCTATTGGTTGTTGCAGGTTTTGCGCGTTTCCGCTTTATCGGCCTCCCGACGCTCCAAGACGGCCCAAGAGGCCCCAAAGGTCGCCCCAAAACGGCCTGAGAGGCCCCCAAGAGAGCGCCCAGACGGCCCAAGACTCCCCAAGACGGCCCAAGAGACTTCCAAGGCGGCCTAAGAAGGCTACAGAAACGCCCCAAAAGGGGCCCCAGAGGGGGGGGGGTAAGCAATACCTCCTCGTTTCAGACATGAAGCAATTCACAATATTTGGAAGCCCAGAGGCTAGAGACATAGCAATCACATCTGGAGAGCTGTGCCCTGAACGCTGAACGCCAAGCGCATATTGATGTTGCGTTTTTCCTGTTGATGTTCCTGCTCTGTTCGTCACTCCTCTCTCGTCATGTTATTTTTGGTGTTGTTATCCTGTCATCCGCAGATCATGGAGAATTTGTCGGGTTCCTTTCTTGTATCCTTCTCCTTATCACCACCCTCCTTTCTCCTGCCCTTTTTCCACACCCCTTCCACCCCTCTCGGAGCTTTCACACTCCCCCTGCTCGCCCCACCCCTCGCAAAGCTTTGACCACTGTCCCCACCCGCCCCCTCGCCCGGCCGCAACCTGAGCAAGCTCGGAGGCGGTCGTCACGCTGACGATTGTGCACACCCCTCACACGGATCTCGCTTACCGCCGGAGCAATTCTCGAGCACAAAATTGCAATTTTCTTGACCCGTATTCCAGATTCTTTTTGAGCGGAAATTGAAACATTGAACCGTCACCCTCCTCACCTTGGCTGTGAGCTTGTGTGGCTTGGTCTCGCACCCCAGATTTGACGGCACCGGAGCCCGAAACGAGTATCCAGAGGTTAATTAGGACGACGATGTTTTGCGAATCTCGTCGCCCCTCGCCCATCTCTCGACCACCGCTCCCCCCTGTGACTTCGCTCTTCGCTGATCAGATCTCGCTTCTCCTTCTCGATCTCTTCGATGTGCTCGATCATGACTCCTCGCTCGTTGATCCTCCCCCCGCAGCGTGTCTCGTCAGAACGCTGGAGTAGCGAGAAGCATCACCCCGCAGCATCACGCAGCAGCAGCGAACGGCAGCAGCGCGAAGCGGGCAGCAGCAGCGGGAGCCCACAGCAACAGCAAGCAGCAGCAGTCGTCGGTCAGCAGCACGCGCAAAGCAAAATTTGCCATCAGCAGCATCCTGCAGCTGCAAGCAGCAACCGCACGCAGCAGCGGTAATCATTACTGACAGCATGCGGCAGCGGCAGCAAGCAACAGCACGCAGCAGCATGCGCCGAATGCGAAGCTCGAGCCCGACGTCATCGTGTCAGCCTTTTGCCAGCATGCCACCAACACCTGTCAGTTCGTGCAGATTCCGCTGACGTGATCCACGGGTCAGCCTCAGTCAGCTACAACGCTGGGATCGGCGCGTGCGAGAAGTGCAGGCAGTGGCGGTGGGCGCTGGCACTGCTCAGCGAGATGAGGGAGGTGCGCTTGGAGCCCGAGTACATCAGCTACGGCATGTTGACCAGCGCGTGCGCGCTGGGAGCACAGTGGCAACAGGCCCTCCTGCTGCTCGGGGAGACGCGTGGGAGGAGGTTGGATCCGGAATTCAATTCGTACGGCATTGTGGCCAGCATGTGCGAGCAAGGCGGGCAGTGGAATCAGGCGTTGTCGTTGCTCAGGGAGGTTAGCGAGATTGTAACCGAGTGATTCGTTCGGCTGCAGTGCTGAGGATAGCGCGGGGGATCCGAACTTCAATTCTTACGGAATTGTGGCCAGCATGTGCGAGCAAGGCGGGCAGTGGAATCAGGCGCTGTCGTTGCTCAGGGAGGTTAGCGAGATTGTAACAGAGTGATTCGTTCGGCTGCAGTGCTGAGGATAGCGCGGGGGAGAAGTGAGAGCAACGGTAGCCCAAATGTCGATGCTTAGCGAGAGCTGTGAGGCGAAGTTGGATCCCAGTGACATCATCGCGATCATCCCTAAAATCTGTACGGTCCCGCCCTCGACTACCAGCCATCATCATGTTGCACAGCACGGCGTATTGAACACGACACAAGTGGCACCAGGAGGTAACAGAGCACGCTGTTGCTTCCCATCTCCGTTTCGAGCTCATGCTGCTTCTGATGCTCGGTCTGACCAGAGCCGGTCACCGCGTGCACGGAAGGTGGGCAGTGGCAGCGGGCTCCACGCTTGCGGAGCGAGGTGCGGGACGCCAAGTTGGAGCCCGAAGCCATCATGCTTACTCCAGATTTCGTAATAAAGGGAGGGGGGTCTCATTTCGGGGGGGGTCTCTTCCAGGCTATCTTGGAGGGCCTGGGGGGGTCTGGGGACGGTGCTTTGGAGGGTTCTCCCACGGGGGGGGGTCTGAAATGGCTTGTCTTGGAGGGTCCAGACCCCCTCCCTTTTATTACGAAGTCTGGAGTATACAATTGGGCGTTGGGCGTGCCAGAGGGACCATCGAGTCCTAACCCGCCCGCCCTGAGCGCATCCGCCGGGCCGGCTGCGCGGTCTGGGTGCTCAAAGAGGCCCGTCGGGCCCCGTCGGCTCGGGGCCCCAGCGGGCCTCACGGTCTCTGGGGCTGCGCCTCAGAGTCCCGAAGAGCTGCCGCGCGGGCGCGTGAGCCTCCAGGAGAGGCCCCGCGGGGTCACAGACGCCTCGCCTCTGTCATAGGGGCGCGCGTTCCGCGCGAAGACTGTGTTGGCAGCCCCTCGGCCACGGAGTGGCCCGGCGCGCGTGCAAGGTGAAGGCCAGGTGGGCCCCAAGAGGGCCTCAGAACGGCCTCAGCGCCAACGAAGCTACCAAGACGGCCCCAAGAGAGTTCCAGGATATCCCATGACCGCTTTGAGACGGGCCAGGACGGCCCCGGGGAGCTTCCAGGCAGCCCTTAAAAACCCGCAGAGGGCGCCACGACGGCCCGAAAGCCCCAGTACGGCCCCCAGGTCAGGCAGCATCACATTCCGCAGCAGTCAGCCATGAGCGGCCGGCAGCAAACATTATTAGCAGCAGATGGCAGTTGCAGCGGCAGCAAGCAGTAGCATCACGCATCATCAGCAAGCAGCACTGGCAAGCGGCAGTATCGTGAAGCAGCAAGTAGCGGTGGCAGCGAGCAGCAGCGCCAAGTGGCAGCAGCAGCACGCGCTCACGTCCCCAGCAGCAAACACCAGCAAGCAGTACCAAACAAACAGAAACACACATCACCATCCAGTAATAGACAGCGTCACGTCGTAGTTGTCAGAAGCAAGCGTCAGCCAACAACATGCACGAATAGTAAACAACAAGTAGCGGCAATCAGGATGAAGCAGCAGTAAGCGACAGCGAGCGGATAAGCAAGCAAATGAAGCCAACAAGCAAGAAGCCAGGCAACCAGGCCACCATGCCTTGCCGGCAGGCAGGCGGGCAACGCATGCTGTTCGAGCAGGACGTTGGACCGCACGCAGGCAGGCAACCAGGCAATCGCACCTGGCAAGCACCAGCAGCTTGCAGCAGACCGCAGCAGCGGCGTGCAGCAGCAGGCAGTGGCAGCCAGCACCGGCACCGAGCAGCAGCAGCGGGGCTCCAAGCGGCAGCAAGCGACCGGTAAGCGGCTTCGAGCGGACGAGCAAGGGATAAAGCAACCAAGCAGGCAAGTACGATGTCGGGGAAGCTGCCCAGCACGGAAGCAGGAGTGTCAGGGAGGAAGTCGTCGGGCCAGCAAGCGAGCAGCCGTGCGCGCATCACGGTACACTCGCAGGCGATCAGGCGAGCGATATGTAGGCCCGCTTGCGAGTAGGCTGTTGTGGACGTGGGAAGGGGCCGCCGACCTCTCCTCCGCGCTAGTCCATCATGTGTACTCTAGTATTCCAGCTGGGTGGCTAATATTGCGAGCAGTTATGCACGCCACTCCGAGCGCTTGTTGCGGTCCATCTTCTGAAGGGTGTTTTCTTCCATCTTTTGCGGTGTCGCCGTGGACCCGTGAGCCCACCATGGGCCGCGCGTGTTGCACCAGGCCCCCGTCAGCCTGACGCGTTCGTTTGCAGAGGACAGGCAGCCCCTGCTCACTCTTGTGAACAAGCGCTTTCGTGGGCGTAGGGCCACGGGGCCAGGGGTCGGCCCTGGTCAGCTACAACATTGGGATCAGCGCGTGCGAGAAAGCCAGGCGATGGCAGCACGCGCTGTCGCCGCTCAGCGAAGCGCGGTTTGCGGGGCTGGAGCCCGCCGGCATCACCTTCAGAGCTGGTATCCTCCCTTGCGACAGGCGCGGGCAGGGGTAGCAGCTGCTGCAGCTGCGAGCAGCACCTCATCGGAAGATTCCGAATCTTCTTCGGAAGGTTGTCGACACATCTTGAGGCCGCTTGTTTTTGGTCTGCAGGTTTCCTGTGGGCGGTCCAGGCAAGGGTCCTGGGACGTCCCTGGGCTGCCTTGAGCTGTGCTTGGGAGCTCGTCGTGGGCCATCATCGATGCCACCCTGAGCAGCATCTTGTACGCCTTGAAGATACTTTGAGAGACGATTGGACGCCCGAAGACTCGCAAGGGAGGGATGCCGCTCGGATGGGAGGAAGGGTGAGGATCCCAACAAAATATTGCAAGACCAGCTTGGCAGTGGATGAGCGCCATGTCACGCCACCTCATGCCAAGGGATTGTGGTGCAGATTGATGAAGTAGTTGTGTTCTGATGCATGAATCCAGCAGTAGGCTGCGTTTCTCGCCGTGCGTGATGTCGGGAATCGTGGCGTCGATAGTGCCCGTTACGAAACGTTCGCTCACAATTGTTGCAGCGTGAGAGAGGCCAGAGAGGGTAGTGCGGGATTGTATTCTTTGTGGGTTCAAGCATGGGCATCAGAGGGCGGATCAATTATGTTTAATATGGGGAATAAACAATAACGACTACACCAGTTTTAGTAATGGTTTGTCTTCTTTGCTCGCTCGTCTGCCAGCATGCATATCCCGCACCCACGGTTCCCGCCTTCTTCGTCTTCGATCGTACCCCCTTTTTGTGGGGGATAGGTTCTGCTTCTTTGCCACGTGTAGTTGGCGCACCCTTCGAACCACAGGAACGGAGTGAGATGGGAAGGGGCACGGGAGAGGGCGACTGATGTAGCACGAGAGAGGTTGGCAGGAGGGGGGCTACGCGGCAGAACCAGACGGGCGGGTTGGGCGGGCGAACTTTGACGGGTGGGTCGGGCGGACGTGCGGATCGAGCGGGCGGGTCGCAGAAGAATCAGTTTCGCATAAATCGCAATGCATTCTCGAGCCATAATGGTGGGGAAACCTAACCCCTTGCAAGTTATTCAGACGCCGCGCCCTCGACGCTCAGGAATCATGCTCTCGCTGTGGATGTGCTTACGATTTGTTTGGGAATTGCGCTATCGCTAAAGATTTCCTCGCGATTCATGCAGGGCGCATGCTTCAACAGCCCGTCTGCTCGACCTGGCCGCCTGGGCCCGCTTTCCCGACCCGCCCGTTTGGGTCTGTCCGCCCGATCTGTCCGCCTGGCGTTGCCACGTATTTCCCCCCTCCTGCTACTCTCTCTCGTGCTCCATCCTCCTCCTTCCCCTTGTCCCTGCCTTCCGTCTTTCCTCTCTTCCCTTGCTTCAGGGGCCGCACGAAATACACGTTGCAGGTAAGACAGATGTATCCCCAAGGGGATACGATCGAAGACGAAGAGGGCGGATATCGAGGGTTTGGGATATACGTGTTGGATGGCACGCGCGCAGATGGGAGCGAACAGTCTTAACATGATTGGTGTTGTTGCTGCTGTTATTGTAAACGGGGGGCCCAGTGCGCAGAGGCGCGAGGGCAAACACACACACACACACACACACGCACACGCACACGCACTACACAACACGTGTTTCTCAATGGATGTTACCACCTCGAGAGCCCGCAGGGTAGCTTGGGTTATCTTAAGCCACCTAGGGGCCAGCATGAGGCTTGACACCAATGGACCCGCGCTCTTGGCACGCTCTTGGATTATGTGTCGCCGACTCTTCACCCTCTCTGGGGGCGACTTTGGCTCCAGTTCGGTCCGCAGACACTCTAGGGGCGCTCTCCAGCGCGTGGACTAGCAAACTAGCAAGTCTACCACTCAACCTGATGCCACCCACATCCAGGATGTAATACCAGTTGGTCCAATGAGCCCGCGAGTCCACACTGCTCCGACAGTTCGTTGCGCATCATGGCTATGGCCAGAGCCCCCAACATTGCAGTGATTTGGCGTCATCCGTTGGCGCAGGCTTGCACACGGGACAGTTGTTTTAATCGCATTGTGTCCATTACGCCATTGCGCAAAAGTCATTCCAGGCCAGCGGCGTTGGTTGAGAACCTGTTGAGCTCAACAATGGATGACGCAGATGTCGACGACGGTGAAGCCGCGCAGTCCATCTGGCATAGTTGCTCTCACAGGTGCTATCAAGAAGTGCGGGTCATCGAAGCAATGGGGTGCAGCATTAGCGTTGTTCCGCGATGCGTCGCGATCATGCGCGCAGGTCGACATAATCCTTCACAATGTTGCTGCGGATGCGTGCGTAAAGGGGAGACAGTGGCAGCGGGCATTGTGTTTGCTTTACGAAGCACAGAATGCGGGGATGCAGCTGCAAACCATCAGCTATAATAGTGTCATGAACGGTTGCGAGAAAGACGGACAGTGGCAGTTGGCTTTATGGTTGCTCGGCGAAATCAAGGAGGCTAATCTAGAGCCGACTGTCATTAGCTACGGTGCTGGAATGGGTGCTTGCGGAAGTAGCGGGCAGTGGCAGCAGGCGTTGTGGTTATTCAGTGAATCCCGCCAGGCGATGGTGAAGGCTGACACCATAAGTTATGGTGTTTGCATCAGCGCGTGCGAGAAATGTGGGAAGTGGCAGCAGGGTCTGTCGTTGCTGAGCGATCTGCGACAGGCGAAGTTGGAGGCGGATGTGGTCTGCATTGTGTATCACCCAGCTGCGTTGCCGCACGGGGTTCTGCCACCGCGCTCCAAGTGCGTACGCGGGAATGTGTAGGGAATCAATCGGCGTTTGTTTGGTTTCATGTTGGACGTCCCCCAGCCTCCCACGAATGGCTGAGACCAGGTAGAGCCACCCCAAGAGGACTCCAAGCTACTCCACGACAAGTGCAAGATCGCCCCCCCTCCCATGGTTGTGCAGACGGCCCCAAAGCCACCCCGGAGGCCCGCAGAGCCGTCCATGAGGACAATGTGAGACTGATTGAAGACATGCGGCTATCCCGCTGCACTGCAACGCGATTTCGCCACCGCGCTCGGGCGGGCCAGGGGGGAGGGCGCCTTGGGGGGCGGGCGGCTCCATGGACCCCCCCTTCCCCCGGCTTCGCACTTGGGGACCATGTTCTGCCTGGAAGGCCGGGGCTCCCTGGCAGCTCCCTGGCAGAGGCAGAGCGGGGGAGTTTTGGCCTTCCAGGCAGAGCGGGGAGCGAACCTTTCAGAGCTCTTCATGTGTACTTGACATTCTCTGCAGCGGATCGAGCCATTCGGAGCTTGTCATCGTCCGCGGGAGAACGAACCCTTCTGCCTGGGAACAGGCCCTTCTGCAGGGGAACGGACCTCCCGCCTCTCTGCACTCTAACCCCCCCCCCGGGACCCCCCGCCTCTTCGCCAGGGAAGGGATCAAAAGGAAGGGGCCCAGGGAAACGGGAGGGGGAGCGGCGACGATGACGACGACGGCTCCAACGGAGAAGCGCCACGACAGCTCCAGGAGCGAGGGGAAGACCTCTTGCGTGGCGGCTTCTGAGCCCTCAGGCAGACAAGGAGGATATTTAACCCAAGGGTGGCGTGTTAACTCGTGTCCGCGGTCCCTGACTCGGGCGCTGCGGCCTTCGCACCGCTGCCGCGGCTCTGTGAAACAATGCCCGCGGCCCCGGGATCGGGCGCCGAGGCCTCGGCACACCAGCCGCGGACATCATTTATCTTGCCGCCCCCGCGTCAAATATCGTCCTCTGGGCAGCGGCGCGCTCCCACTCCGGGCTTCTTGCACGCATCGCCCGAGACCACAGGCAACACCAGCTACGGCGCCTCCCCGCTCTCGTCAAAGACGCCCGAGGCTGGCGGCTCCCTGCGCGGCAGCGGCAAAGGTTCCCTTCGGAAAACGTACAGTATTGATATGCTTGCTCTTTTCGTCTTCACCGCCTCCAAGACGGCTTTACAGGCCTTCCCGATCGCCCCAAGACGCCCCCAGAGCACCCCAGGAGGGCCCACGAGCGGCCCGCGGCGGCCCCGCGACGGCTCCAGAAACGCCCTAGACGGCCCCAGAGGCAACCAAGACAGCCCCAAGAGCGGTCAACAACGGCCCAAGACGACCCCAAGACGGTCCGAGCTGCGCCCAAGACGGCCCCGGCGCCGCCAAAGACGGTCCCAGACGGCCCCAAGACGGCCCAAGAGGCTCCGAGGAGGCCGCCAGACGGCCCAACAGGGCCCCAAGAGGTTCTAACAAGGCGGAACAGGAGCCCCGGGGCGCGGTCCCACCCACGGAAAACAAACCACGAGTTTGAGGTTCATTTTCCGGCGCCCTGGGGCGGAGCAATCAACCCTCGCCTAGGACGTTCGTCGGTTCGCCACGTCCACGGAATGCCAGTACCTACTTCGAAATCTTCTCCCCAGGCTCCAGATGGGGCACAAACGTCTCACCCGGATCGCTCTTGGATCAACGACGCCCACGAACAATATTCCGTAACCTCGGAGGCCATTCTCCATGGTCCCGCGGTCGGCAAAAAAAACCAAGACCACTCCTCGGCCGCCACGTCGACGGAAAATAAACACCACGCTCGAGGAATATTCTACGAGGTCCCAGGTCGGCAAAATGGTTCTGGAGAGACGTCTTTCGTCAACCTGCGCTTTGGCGCTTACTCTGGAGTTCTGGGTTTAGTTTCTGCGGTGTTCCGTCTCTACCCTGCCAATGCATGACCCAGGGCGCGGCCACACACACGGAAAATAAACCCAGACTTTGAGGTTTATTTTCCGACGCCCCTGGGCGGAGCAATCAACCCTCGCCCAGGACGTTCGTCGGCTCGCCACGTCCACAGAATGCCAGTACCAACTGCCCCCCAGGCTGCAGATGGGGCACAGACGTCTCGTACGGATCGTTCGTGGATCAACGACGCCCACGAAAAAGACTCCGTAACTTCGGAGGCCATTCTCCAGGGTCCCGCGGTCGGCCGAGAAAACGCCCCCCAAGACCATCCCTCGGCCCGCCACGTCGACGGAAAATAAACACACAAGCGGCAGCAAGCAGCAGCACACAGTAGCATGCGCAGAATGTGAGGTCGGGACCCACAATCAAATGCCAGTTCGTGCAGATTTCGTGGACGGAGTACACGGGTAAGTCCGATGTCGCCGGCCTCCTTCAGGTGCCCGCAACCCACGACGACGACGACCACCACCATCACCATCACGACAACGCCGCCGACTACGACGGGTACGACGGTGGCCTCGCAGCGGCGACGACAACGACGCCGACGATGACGGCGACGACGGCGGCCCCGCGACGGCCCAGCTGCTGGAGCGCTGCTAGATCTCGGACACGAAGGCGTGGTCTCGCTGCGGCCGCCCCGGCAGCCGCCGTGGTTATAGGTTTTCGGCAAAATCTCCGCCGTTGCTCCGAGAGCCATTCCAGAAAAGGTCTCGTGGACGGAGTCCACGGGTCAGCCTTAGTCATCTACAACGCTGCGATCAGCGCGTGCGAGAAGGGCGCGCAGTGGCAGCAAGCTTTGTCGATGCTCGGGGAGCTGCGAGGGTCTAAACTGATGCCGAATGCCATCAGCTACAACGCTGCCACGAGTGCCTGCGAGAAATGCGGTCAATGGCAGCAGGCGCTGTGGCTGCTTGACGAGATGTTGGAGGCGAGGCTGGAGCGAGATGCTATCCGTACTACAATTTCGGTCGCGGCGCGTGCGAAAAGTGCGAGCACCCAAACCGCCACAGAGCGACCCCAAGCGCCCAGAGCGCCCCCAGGATGCTCCCCGACTGGCTCCGAGGGTCGCCAGATGGCCCCTAGACGGCCTCAAAGAGCCCCAAGAGCTCTGAGACGCTCCAGAGGGCGCCAGGACAGCCCAAGAGGGCCCGAAGACTCGCCAGGAGGCTCCACAGACTGCCCATGCGGACCCCGATGACGGCCCCGCAAGGCAAAAAGACGAGCGCAATCCGTATATGCTCAATTTGTTTTGCATGTTCCCCCTATGACGGGCCCAGAAGAGCCCCGCACGGTTCACGGTTCGTCTAAGATCGCACCAAGATGGCGCAAGAGGTTTTCCCGAGCCCACCTAGACGGCCCATGGGGGCCCCAAGACGGCCGAGAACAGACCCCGGACAGCCTAACAGAGTTTCAAGTGGTACCCCGATTCCCCAGGAGTTGGCCAAGAGGGCCCACACCGGGCTTCCAGACGGTTGGCCCCAAGATGGCCCAAAAGGCCCCCAGGACGAGCCGAGAGTGTTCATGAGGACTCCGATGACGGCCCCACGAGGCCAAACATCAAGCACAAATCGTGTCTGTTCGACAATCGTTCCACATTCTCCCAGTGACTGGCCCAGACTTGTCCCACGCAGCTCCGGGGCACTTCTGCGATCGCCCACCCCAGAGGCCCCGACGAGCGCACAGAGATGGCCCAAAAGGGCCCCAAGCTAGCCCAAGACAGGCCAAGGTAGCCCCCAAAGACGGCCCAGGAGCTGCCCAAGAGGGCCCAAACTGCGTCCCCAGACGGCTCCAGACCCCCCCACACCATGGCCCCAAGACGTCCCAAAAGCTTCCCGAGACGGCCCAAGAGGACCCCAAAATGGTCCAAGAGGCCTCCAAGGGCTGTTCAAGAAGGACTACTCCGAGGTGCTCTAGAGCCTCCAACAGACTCCGACAGTTGCCAAGGAGCTCCCAAGAGAGCCTCCAGCCCCAGCACATTTCGACGTTTCTAGATTCTCAGACGGCCAAAGAGGGCCCCAAGAGCTGTCCAAGAACGGACCGCTCCGAGATGCTCTACAGCCTCCAGGCAGACTCCAACAGATGCCAAGGAGATCCCAAGACAGCCTCTAGCCCTAGCACATTCTGCCGCTTCTGAATTCTCGCAAGCCCCTAAAAGCCACAAAGTTCCCAGACCTCTCCTAGATGCTCCGCAGCCCCCCAAGTGAAGCTGACGGTTGCCAAGGAGCTCCTACGAGAGTCTCAAGACATGGCACTTCTTGCCGTTGTTTGATCACCCGAAGCCCCAGAGAAGACACATACCCCAAACAACGCCCTAGAAAGCCCCATCTTCCTGTCCTTCTCGATTCTCTTCTCCTACGACTACTACGACTACTACGACTACGACTACGACTACGACTACGATTACTACTACGACGTATAAGCATACTTATACTTCTATTTCTGTTTTCAACACTACTACTACTACTACTACTACTACTACTACTACCACCACCACTACTACTACTACTACTACTTCTACTACTACTACTACTACAAAACTACTACTACTACTACTACTACTACTACTACTACTACTACTACTACTACTATTCTTACTACTACTACGACTACTACTACGACTACGACTACGACTACGACTACGACTACGACTACGACTGCTACTACTACTACTACTACTACTACTACTACTACTACTACTACTACGGCTACTACCAGTACTACTGCTACTACTACTACTACTACTATTATTACTACTACTACTACTACTACGACGACTACTACTACTACTACTACTACTTCTACTACTACTACTACTCCTGCTGCTACTACGAAGACGACGACGACGACGACGACGACTACGACTACGACTGCGACTACGACTACGACTACGACTACTACTAGTACGACTACTAACACGACTACTACTACTAGTACTACTACGGCTATTGCTACTACTACTACTATCATTACTGCTACTATTTGTTGCTACTACTACTACTACTACTACTACTACTACCACTACTACTACTACTACTACTACTACTACTACTACTACTACTACTACTACTACTGCTACTACTACTACTGC
>CAUYUJ010014315.1:16644-69004 GCA_963575745.1 Prorocentrum cordatum
CCCCCCCCCCCCACAGTCAGCCAGAGTCATTTGTAGCCTGGAACCGCCAATCCCGTCGAGCTGGGGGGGAACTGGCAGAGGGCAAGCTATGCTATGCGCACTGGGGAGGGCATATAGAGCTGAGGGGAGGGTGAGGGAGGAGGGAGGGAGATGGCCACGAGAAGGACGATCACGATGATTACATGATATGATGATGACGGCGAGTCGATGCAAGCGGTCTGTCCAGTAGCATGGTTGCGGGGTGTGTTTTAGAAAGCATTAGAGGGTATTATTGTTTTTAGTGTAGAACGGGGGGGATCTGCGCTCTCGGTCAAGACCGCACGGGTATCAGAACAGCTACGGGGGGCGGGTGCGTAACCATTTTGGCTCGAACTGTTCAGCTTGCGCATGGCTCCAGACACAAAGAAAATTCGTATCACCGATTACGGCCAGGAGGCACATGTGTCAGCTAGCGCATTGTCACATCTACTCGAGCAGGTTCGGAGGTATGGACTTCCAGAGCATTCATCCAGGGCCACCTTGCAGCGTGCCCGACACAAAGAGGCCCAAAGGAGCACGTCGTTCGGACCTCTTCTCGTGAAGCAAACGTTTCCTTCAAGCTGCGGAGGCAGCGTAGATCTCTGGTTTCAACACCCCCTCGGATGGTTGGAAGTTGCGTGCCGCGAGAGCGTTTCCTTTGGGCGTCTGCTTCGCCAGACTCTCGACGCGCACGGCAACAAGCTGTCCGTCATTGCGTACGCAGACGAGATCACGCCAGGCAATCCGCTGGCAGAGAAGAACCAACGGCGCATTGAATCATTCTACTGGTCAGTACGTGAATTCGGATTTCCAGCACTATGCCACGAAGAGTGCTGGTTCGTGGTCACTGGGGCGCGCTCCACCATAGTGAACAAACTTCAAGGTGGCATGGCAGAGTTGATGAAACACTGCCTCAAGCTTTTCTTCGGACGGCCAGATCAAGCTGACCTCAGGAGTGGGGTCCATCTGGACATTGGCGAAGATAACCCTCGATTTGTGGTCGGCTCTCTTTCGATAGTCGTGCAAGATGAAAGGGCACACAAATTTGGATTCGCGGTGAAAGGCGTGGCAGGACACAAACTGTGCGCTTTGTGTCAGAACGCTTGCTCCTACTGGAGCCACCTGCTCCCCGACAGCACTGGCTTCCTTGCTTCTAGCGACGAGGTCGACATCACAAAGTTCAGGCCTCACACTCATGCTAGTATCACTGGTATACAGATGCGCCTGAAGCAATTGGCAGAGGCAGGAGACACGCAGGAGCTTGATAACAAGCAAGTGCTATTCGGATTTCTGTATTGCCCCACTGGTGTACTCCAGGACCGCGACCTCGACGTCAACTTAGCAGATGTATGGGCGTGGGATTGGTTACACACTTACTTCCAAGGCGGTGTGTTTACTGTGGAGGCAAGAGCATTGTTTACCCGCCTGGCGCCATATCGATTGGGTGGTAAAGAGTTCAGCGAGTACCTCTCTCATTGGGTGTGGCCCAAAGGCTATGCATCAGGCGCCAACGTGTGCTCGAAAAGGAATGACTTCCTTCCGAGTGGGAACGCCAGTGAGCAACAGTCGTGCGCCCCTGTCATTGAACAATTCTTGGTCTCTGTAGTCGGACCTGCAGGCTTCTGCGAGAAAGAAGTGGCAAGCGGCATTTCGTTGTGCATTGTTTCTCGTCTCCTCTCTTTGGTCAATACAGGAGTTGTCAGCGCTGCAGCTCTCGGAGCTGCAATTTCGACGCATCTGGTGAACTTGAAAGCAGCCTACGAACTCGAGGTGTGGCTTCCAAAGACCCACACTACGCTCCACTTGCCGTCACAACTGCTCCGCCATGGGTGTTTGCTTTCTACGCACCTCATGGAAAGAAAACACAAGCTGTTCAAACGATACGCAGATGATCGCCACAATACGCGAGGTTACGAGTTGGGACTTCTTGAAGAGACAACGGTTCACCAATTGTACAAGTTACGTGAGCCTATAGTTGGTGATGGATTGGTGGACCAGCTGGAAGCTAAACAAACACTCAGAGATGCCGTTGCCGCCTGTGGTATGTGTGTGAGCCCCCTTATGCCAATCAAGACTTCAAACTCTGCCCGAGTGCAGAGCAGGGTTGTTGTGGTGGACGATGTCGTTGCATACTTTGGAGCCGATGGTGCAGTATTATATGGTAAGGTTCAGTTTCACATTCAGGTTGGAGAACATGTGTACACGTGCGTAACACAACGGCGCGCCTTTGACAGTGATGAGATCAGCGTAAGATGTATAGTCCAGTATGCCCCCACCTTGATCCAGACAAGGCTCATCATCGAGCCGTGCGTGTTTAGGACTGTTCCCGAGGGAACGGCATGCGAGGTTCTCGTTCCAGGTAGGCTCAGGTAGGGGAAGCGTACGGCTGAGTGACATCGATAAGGGCACAGCTTGAACCTATCATTCCTCTATCTCATCCTCCTGTTCTTGGGAGGGCGGTTCCCTTTTGCAAAAATAGGGCCTTCGCTTGAGACGTCCAGCGCCTCCCAAAAAAGGTGAAAACGTGCAGAAGCTTCACGGATGGAGGGCTGAGCCTTTTCAAATACTGAGCTCTCGTTTGCTATGTCTGCCTGCCCCATGTCGACAAGTACGCTTATAACAACGCAGGTTTTCGCAGAACACTTGACATATTCTGGGCCAGATGGGGGCAACATTTGAAAAAAACAATAGGATACAATGCAAAATCCCACTTGGTTGATCCCGAATCCTACAATTAGCAACCTCGCTAACCTAGTTAACCGCAACCACCCTAAACAGGTTAGCTCGTGCAGCTAACCAGGTTAGAAACTCCATGCGAAACCACTTCGTAAGGTGGTTAACTATCCTCATTACATCTAGGTTAGCTAAGCAGCGTACGGCGCTAGCAACCATAACTATCTGAGCTATGTGCTAAGGAACCGCCATGAGCATCCAAGTGGTGCTTCCCATGTACGCCGGAGGCCCTGGTCCTCTGCCAGGCATTCCCGGGAGGGATCCCCAGGCTGCTCGAGATCGCCAGGTATTCCCATCCCTCCTGTGCGTTGGGTTCCGAGACCCCCTCGCACTGCGACAAAATCACGACCAGAACTCCGGGGGATGTTGCCAGGCCTCGGGGCCGTCAAGAAACGACTCGAGAGGAGAAACCGGCCGTAGGGAATGGGTCGGGACCTCTGGGGGTCGACGTTAGGAAGGAATCATGACGTCGGGGGTCTGGGAATGAAGCACTGCTCGCGCATCCTCCCCACCTCCTCCACCTACCTCCCCACCCCTCTCCTCCGTCCGCCCCTCCTTCCCCTCCTCCCTCCCCCCTCCCTCCCTCCCCCCTCGCCCCCTCCTCCCCCCACCCTCTCCTCCTCACCCTCCCCCTCAACTACTCCTCCTCCCCCTCTCCTCTTACCTCCTTCCTCCCCCGCTCCCCCTCCCCCACCCTCCTCCCCTCACCCCTCTCCTCCTCACCCCCTCCTCTCCTCCCCTCCCCCCTTCCCTCCGCTCTCCCCCCTCCTCCCTCCTCCCCCCTCCTCCCCTTACTCCCTCCCATACCTCCTCCTTCTTTCCTCCTCCCTCCTCCCTCCTCCTCCTCCCCAGCCCCTTTTGTCCGCCCGCCCGCCCGGAAGGACCCAAAACAGCCGGGGACCCGCGGCCCGGCGCGGCCCGCCCCCTTCAACATGGGGCCAGCCCGCCTTGCACCGGCGTCCACCTACCTCCTCTCTGGTCGCCTCCTGCCTCATCCTCCGCCTACCTCCTCCTGCGTCCTGTGCGCTCCGTCGGTGGCCGCGGCCTGCGCAGCTGCTGCCACTGTCGCGGGCTGCCGGGAGGCACGGCGGAGGTGAGGGCTCCACGGAGATCTCCTGGAGACCCCGCAGCTCCTTCGGGGGCTGCGAACTGCGCAGCTGTCGCCACGTTCGTGGGCTCCTGGGAGGCACGGCGGAGGTGAGGGCCACGCAGATTCACTTGAGACCTCGCGGCTCGGTCGGGTGCTGCGAGCCGCGCAGCTGTCGCCACGTTCGTGGGCTCCTGGGAGGCACGGTGGAGGTGAGGGCCACGCAGATCCATTCGAGATCTCGCGGCTCCCTTGGCGGTTGTGAACTGCGCAACTGTCGCCACGTCCATGGGCTCCTGGAAGTAATATTAGCACTGGCAAAACGCATAAATACGAAGATCGACAACAGTAGTCGCATTGAATCATGGGATGTAGTAGAACGCGTCCTATGTGAAATCATAATGCTTGTTCTAATCGTAGTAGTTGCGCTAGTGGAAGTAGTCGTAGTAGTGGTAGTAGTACTTGTAGTTGTAGTAACAGTAATAGTCGTAATCGTAGTCGTAGTCGTGGTAGTAGTGGTAGTAGTCCCAATAGTCGTCGTAGAAACTGCAGCTGTAATAATAAAAGCGATAGAAATGAACAGAAGAAGGGTAGTAGCAGCTGTTGTTGCAGAAATTATAGCAGCAACAGGAGGTGCAACAACAGCATGAGCAGCAGGCGCGGGAGGAGTAGCAGGAAAAAAGGAGGAGCATCAGGAGGAGCAGCAGGAGCAAGTGAAGGAGCAGCAGGAGGAGCAGTAAAAGGAGCAGCTCGAAGAGCATCAAATTAGGATGCGCAGCAAAAGGAACAGCAAAAGAGAACCAGAGCAGCAGGAGGCGCAGCAAGAGCCAACAGGAGGAGCAGGGAAGAGGAGCTCGGCTGCGGGGAGCAGGGAAGAGGAGCTCACCTGAGCAGCTTGCAGGAGCAGCAGAAAGGAGCAGGAGGACCATCAAAAACAGTTGCAGAAGAAAAAAAAGAAAAAAAGAAAACAAAAGAAAAAAACAAAAAAAAACAAAAAAAAAAAAAAAAAACAAAGACAAATAAAAAAAAAAAAGAAAAAAAAAAAAAAAAAAAAAAAAACAAAAAAACTAAAACAAAAAAAAGAAAAAAACAAAAAAAAAAAAAATAAAAAATAAAAAAAAAAAAAAAATAGAGCTCACCTGAGCAGCTTGCAGGAGCAGCAGAAAGGAGCAGGAGGACCATCAAAAACAGTTGCAGAAGGAGCAGGCAAAGAGCATCACGAAAGACGCAAATTCGTAAAGATGGAATTTTGCTTCATCCGCTTTTGTTTCGTCCGCTTTTGATTCGTCCGCTTTTGCTTCGTCCGCTTTTGTTTCATCCGCTATTGTTTCGTCCGCTTTGGTTTCGTCCGTCTTCTATTTCGTCCGCTTTTGTTTCATCCGCTTTTGTTTCGTCCGCTTTTGTTTCGTCAGCTGTTTTTTCGTCCACTGTTATTTCGTCCGCTGCGGTTTCGTCCGATGTGTTTTGCGTGATTCGTGTGGAAGCTGTGGGGATGAAAACTGGATGAATATAAACCGGACAAATGAAAACCGTATGAATTTCGAACGGACGAATTAAAATCGGATGAGTTCAAACCGGACGAATTTAAACAGGATAATTTCAAACGGGCGGACTCAATCCGGATGGGTTTAAACCCGACGAATTCAACCTGGATGATTTTAACGGATGAATTAACATGGAATGAATTTTAACTCGACGAATTAAAACCGGATGAATTTAAACCGGACACGTAAAAACACATGGATCCAGCTCTGGGAAAATGATAGATATCCCCTGGGTGGCCTGGACACGTAAAAACACATAGTGCCAGCTCGGGACAACCATGTTAGATACACCCCTGGGTGGCCTGGACACTTTAAACCATGGTCCTTGCTCGGAACAACAATGTTATATACCCCCCTGGGTTGCCTGGGCTCGTAAAAACACGTGGTGCCAGCTTGGGACAACGATGTTAGATACACCCCTGAGTGGCCTGGGCACGTAAAAAATGCGGTCCTTGCTCGGGACAATCATGTTAGATACTCCCCTGGGTGGCCTGGACACGTAGAAACACGTGGTTCCAGTTTGGGGCAGTCATGTCAGATACCTCACTGGTTGGCCTGGACACGTACAAACACGTGGCTCCAGCTCGGGACAACCATGTTAGATACACCCCTGGGTGTCCTGGGACCTCGTGGGGCCTCCTGGAGAGAACCAATCTACAGAAACATACTTACAAGCACACGGATTCGTGCCCCTTTTTTTATGAGCAAGGCAGCTCGTGCGGCACGAGCCGATCCTGCCGCCAAGAAGGCGAGAGCCGCAAAATGCGGCCAGGAGGCTCCGCAAACAGCGGCCTCCAAGTTGCAGCACACTCGCCGCGCCACGTGGGTGTGCGCCGTCAGGTGAGGCGGCCGCGCGAGCCACCATCCACCCCGTGCCGAGCCTGAAAAGGCCCAGACCACCGAAGGCACTCCCCGCCTCACAAGGCAGCTCGTGCGACACGAGCCGATCCAGGCGGGCAAGGAGGCGACAGACCGTTGCCGCGCGCCAGCACGCCTCGCTCGCACGCCCGAGTGCCGAGGCGTGAGAGAGTCGCAAGACGCCCGAGGGAAAGCGCCGACATCTGAGGGCCGACTGCCGAGCCCCTCAGCGCGGCCCGCTCAGGCGGGAGGGCGCCGCCGCCGCTCCTTGCTCGCCCAAGCCCGCCGCGGGGGCCCAGGCCCGAACTGGGAGCGGAGCCACTCTCGGCCAGCGGCAGCCTCAGAAGCCGACAGCATCGGAGGGTCGACGTCGCAGCCGTCGCACTGCCAGCCCGGTCGCCGGATGTCGCGGTCGACCGTGAGGGCCACGGTCGCCGCGTAGACGTGGCGGCGTAGCGCGAAGAGCCGCACGGGCCCGCGCGCAGGAGCAGCCGTGGCCGAGGCGCCGTCCACGCTGCCGAAGCCGTCCACGCCGTCGGCACCCCCTCCATCCTCACCGAGCTCCTGCGCGACGCCGTAGAAACCGCCGAGGCGAGGAGAAGTCGAAGATGGGCTGGGAGCGCGGTCCTGTCCCTGTACTCGGCCGCCGTCCTCCTGCGTGTCCCGCTCGACGTCCGTGCCGCTGGTGGCAACCGCGCTGCTCCCGCAAACCACGCTAGCCACCGCATCCTCGAAGCCAGCTTGCCACCGCAGCGCCCCAGACGCCAAGGGGGCCACGGGAGGCTGGCTAGCACTGCACACGCGCTCAGCAAGCGCGAAGCGAGCGCCAGCGGGAAGGCTGCGCCCGCGCCTGCGGGCCACGCCCCAGCCCGTCGACACTCTCTCGGACGCCGAGCGCTGGGCAGGCACACGGCGGTGAAGAAGGGCAGCACCAGCCGTGCGAGGAGGAAGATCAGCACGTCCGCGGCCAGCAGCGCCGCGCCCTTGCCGTAGCTGTCCTCCTGGGCGGTCGCGCCGCGTACGCCGAGCAGACCTGCGGGGGCCAGCCCTGCGTGCCTCGCGCTGCACCGCGTTGAGCTCCTGCTGGCCCATCTTGGCGATGTCGGCAGCCTGCACTCGGAAGTGGTGGGCCGCCGTGTTGCGCCTGCCGACGTCCAGCGAGCTGGGAGCAGGAGGGGGGGCCCCTCGGCTCTCCTCGCACCCCTGCTCCTCCTCGTGCATGGCGGCCCTGACCCCGTGGCTGATGCACGGCGCCATTAAGCGCAACCGCAGCTCGACCTCGCGCAGGACGCGGGCCTCGAAGTCAGCAGCTGCAGGAACCGCGGGAGCCGCGGCCGCCGCCCGCGCACAACGTAGCTCGCCCTCCAGCTCCACGATGCGCGCAAAGGCAGCCGCCAGCCTCCCGTCTGCCGCTTGCCTCGCCGCGGCCCGCCGCGCACGCCGCGCGGGCCACAGCGAGAGGGCCTCCATGCCGCGGAGCTGCTCCGCCGCCTCGGGGGCGGCATGGCAGCCGACCGTAGCCATCTCCCCAAGCGAATCTCAGCTGCAGAGCGCGAGGCGGGCGCGGCCGAGGCAAGACTGAGAACGGCTTGAGCCAAAATGGCTACGGAAGGGGATTCGTGCCCCTGGAGAGGGCCAACCTATGGGAACACATGAAAAACACACGGATTCGTGCCCCTGACCCACATGTGTCCCACACCCTGTGATTTATCGATCGGGACTTCAAACACCAACGTTTCGCTAGGGACATCCTCAATTTTTCCACGCCGAGTGGGACTTTACCCTGTTACTTGTAGCCAATAATTTCGCCGGCCGGAGCTGGGGGGAAACACAACGATAATACAAGAGAACATTGGGCCCGCGCCCTTTCCGGGAACACGATCGACCCACGAACCTGGAAAGGACTGTAGACATGTAAGGCATGGCAACGTTTCAAACACACGTGATTAGGCGACGGGCAAAAACAATACTGAATCGATCGATCTTGATGTACCGTGCCGAGGGCTGTGCTGTGCTGCGCCGTGCTGAATTGCGATGTGCCATGTCGCGACTGTGCTCTATATCGTTGTGGATCGAGTCCTCCTTTGCATCCGAGTCCTGACCGAACCGAACTGGATCTTAAGCTCGAGCTGCCTGAGCACATAGTAGCTGCACCAGAGCTTATTGACAGGGGGACATGCAAGGAGGACGCGCAGCGGAACGTCCCATGGGACGTGCCAAGCGACGTGCCAGGGGGCGTGCCAGGGGGACGCACCGCGGGACCTGTCCAAACGGACAAGCGGACAAGCGGCCTGCAGTCAAGGTGCCGCGGGGGCACTGCAGGGTGGCGCCGGGGCGCCGCTATTGGTGAAACAATGCGACAACAACAAGATTCGATACATCACATTGTCTGGAAGGAGGACAAAGAGGGGGAGGAGGAGGCAGACGGCGATGACGGCACTAGAATATTAGCCGCGTAACCATGGACACTCACTGTTGTGTGTACCCAGACTCCAAATTGTCCCATGTGTCCGTCCCCGCTAGTCGTAGTAACCCTGCAACATGTTGTGGCGCGTCTTCGACACACCGTTTAATGTAGGATAGTATGTCGTCCCACCACCTGGTCTTTTGCCGTCCAACACGGCGTTGTGTATGTATGTGTGCATCATTTTGCGGCTCCCATTGTAACACTCGCTGTGCCCATTCTTTCGTACTGTTAGTACACATTTCTTGCAACCGTTTCCATTTACGCTTTTTGATTGTGGTAATCCAATCTGCGACCCCCAAATTTTAAATACTATGTTCGGCGTGTTGCGTTGCACGACGGATCCAATCCGGCCAAGGCTCAAGGGTATCTTCTTCCTGGAATTGGTCAGCATCCGCGGCTGGAAGTGGTTGACCGCTGTGAACATCCCTTCCGCTGCCGGTGGTAATTGAAGAATCGTCATTTTCCGGGTAGTCGCCGTCGTTGTCGCCATCGGGATTGCGTCGGGGATCTGCTTCTGATGACTCCAGTTTCTTTCATCGAGGCGTTCTGATGATCATGCGAAGCATCTGTCTCTGCGTTCTGCGAATTCTGTTTTCCAACTCCTGAGTAACCGTCCATGCCTCACATCCATACAGCATTGTCGGCGTAATTGTTCCCTGGAAAAGCCGAATTCGGTTATTTATATAATAGCTTCTTCCCGTAAGCTCCTGTTTGAGTAAATGGAACTTTCTCCACGCTCCAGAAATTCGGTTTTTCACTTCTGTCTTGTGGTACTCGCTGAATTGCAGCTTTCGGCCGAGGTACTTGGTGGAGCGGTATGGCGGCAACACTTCGATCTTCATGTCGTGCACTAATACGTGCCAAATTGCAATGCTGAGGTTATCGATCTTGATGTACCGTGCCGAGGGCTGTGCTGTGCTGCGCTGTGCTGAACTGCGATGTGCCATGCCGCGATTGTGATCTATAGTACGTGTTGTGGGTCGAGTCCTCCTTTGAATCCGAGTCCTGACCGAACTGATCTGGATCTTGACCTCGAGCTGCCTGAGCACATGGTGGCTGCCCCAGAGCGTTGTGGAACCCATGTGTGTTCACGCTCCCCCCGCCCTGGGGCGTTAGGAACCATATGTTTACAAGCTTGCCCCGCCATGGGGCGTTAGGAACCATGTGTTTTCACGTATCTCCCGCCCTGTGGCATTCGGAACCCATGTGTGTTTCACGATTGTCCTGCCCTGGGGCGTTAGAAGCCATGTGTTTTCGCGCTTCCCCCGCCCAGGGGCGTCAGGAGCCCATGTGGTTTCACGCTTATCCCGCCCTGGGGCGTTAGGATCCGATATGTTCTCACGATTCGCGGGTCTCCTGGGGCCTCTGGAGGCTGGAGGGAAGCGAAAAATGCTCCCCGAGCACATATCCCAATACAGAACAGGAGGCCCATGTTGGATACCCCCTAGGTGGCCTGGACACGTTAAAGCACCTGGTTCCGCAATGTCAAATACCCCTTCTGGGCGGTCTGGACACGTGAAACCACTAGTTCCAATTCGGGACAATCATGTTAGATACCCCCCCGGTTGGCCTGGACATGTGACAACACGTGGGACCAGCTCTGGGCAACCATGTTAGATACACCCCTGGGTGGCCTGGACACGTGAAAACACGTGGTTCCAAATTGGGAGCAATCATGTTCGATACCCCCGGGTTGGCCTGGACACGTGAAAACACTTGGGACCAGCTCTTGGCAACCATGTCAAATACACCCCTGGGTGGCCTGGACTCGTGAAAACACATGGTTCAAGCTCGGGGCGACCAAATTAGTTCTCACCTTGGGTGGCCTGGACATGTAAAAACATAGTTCCAGCCCGGGACAACCATGTTAGATACCCCCCTGTGTGGCCTGGACACGTGACAACATATGGTTCAAGCTCGGGACGACCGAATTAGATATCCCCCTGGGTGGCCTGGACACGTAAAAAACATGGTTCCAGCTCGGGACAACCATGTTAGATACCCCCCTGGGTTCCAGCTCGGGGCAACCATGTTAGATACCCCCCTAAGTGGCCTGGGCATGTGAAAACACGTGTTTCCAGCTCGGGACAACCAGCTCGGAACACCATGTCAGATACACCCCTGTGGCCTGGACACGTTCAAAACACATGGTACCAGCTCGGGAGCACCATGTTAGACACACACCTGGGTGGCCTGGACACGTGAAAACACGTGGTTCCAGCTCGGGGCCACCATGTGAAATACCCCACCTTTGTTGCCTGGACATACCAAAGCACGTGGTTCCAGGTCGGGAGCACCATGTTAGATACCCCCCTGGGTGGCCTGGGCATGTGAAAACACACGGTTCCAGCTCGCACGGGATGCACTTTTTCGACCAACATGTGTCCCGCACCTTGTGACTTATCGATCGGGATTTCAAAAACAAGCGTTTCGCTAGGGACATCCTCAATTGTTCCACGCCGAATGGGACTTAACCTCGTCATTTATCGCAACTGGTTTCGCCGGCCGAAATCGAAAGAAAACAACACTAAAAGAGAACCCTGGGCCCACGCCCTTTCCGGGAAAAACATGTGGTTCAAGCTCGGGACAATCATGTTAGATATCCCATTGGGTGGCCTGAACACGTAAAACCACATGGTTCCAGCTCGGGACAACCATATTAGATATCCCCCTGGGTCGCCTGGACACGTAAAAACGCAAGGTTCCAGTTCGGGACAATCGTGGCAGATCTCACCTTGGGAGGCCTGGACATGTACAAACACATGGTTCCAGCTCGGGACAAGCATGTCAACTACCCCCTGCGTGAACTGGATACGCTGAATTCGCGCTCCCGCTCGAGACATCCTCGCAATGTCTTCCCTGCAGAGGCCCTTCAAGCGCCACCCCCTGTCCAGAGCCAGAAAACATCACACTTTCCGGTTTTGGGAGATGTGTTCGGGTAGCGCTTTTGGGGCCGCCAGGCGTTCCCTGCTACTTCGGCGTCGGGCCCGACGCCACGTTAGATACCGCCCTGGGAGGCCTGGACACGTAAAAGCACGTGGTTCCAGCTCGGGGCAACCATGTTAGATACTCCAGATGTCGTAATAAAGGGAGGGGGGTCTCATTTCGGGGGGGGGTCTCTTCCAGGCCATCTTGGAGGGCCTGGGGGGTCTGGGGACGACGTTTTGGAGGGTTCTCCCACGGGGGGGGGGTCTGAAATGGCTCGTCTTGGAGGGTCCAGACCCCCTCCCTTTTGTTCCGAAATCTGGAGTACCCCGCTGGGCGGCCTGGACGCGCATATAAACGCCTGGACGCCTGGGCACTGCAGTCTCCGGGCTTTCCCTGGGCCCCGAGGCCGCCGCAGTCGAGAGAGCGTCTGGCTTCGCTGTGTAGGTCCGTCTTGTTCCGAGCCCGAAATATTTACATAAACATTTCGAGAAACATGCACAGAAATATTTACATAAATATTTGCAGAAATATTTACAGGTCTGTCTTGTTGCGAGAAACAGCCCAACCGGAAAATTTACAGAAATATTCCGGGTCGGCGTGCGCAGTGTGCGGTGCCAGCTCGGGACAGCCATGTTAGAGAAACTCCTGAGCGGCCCGGACAGCTGAAACACGCGGTCCTTGCCCGGTACAATGGTGTGAGATCACTACCTGGGTGGCCTGGACACGTGAAAACGCAAGGTTCCAGTTCGGGACAACCACGTTAGCTACCCCACTGGGTGGCCTGGACAAGTAAAAACACGTGGTTCCAGCTCGGGACAACCATGTCAGATATCCCCTGGGTGACCTGGGACCCCCCTGGGGCCTCCTGGAGAGGGCCAATATATATATATATATATATATATATATATATATAGGAACATACGTAAAAAACATACGGATTCGTGCCCCTGACCCAAATGTGCCCCGCACCCTGTGCTTTATCGATCGGGATTTCCAAAGCCACCGTCTCGCTAGGGACACCCTAAAATTGCCCACGCCGAATTGGACTTTACCTCGTATCTCTCGCAAATACTTTAGCCGGCCGAAACCGGGGGGAAACAAGACAATAGAAAAGAACCCTGGGCCCGCGCCCTTTCCGGGAATATCTGTGTTGTGCGTAATCGGAAAAACAGGAACTGCATGCCCACGAGGGGGAGGTGGCGGGTGAGGAGGATGACCGGGAAGAGGAGGATGAGGACGAACAGCAGCAGCAAGAACAAAAGCGGAAGGATAGAGAGGAATCAGAGGACCAGGGAAAGGCGGAGGAGGGGAAATGAGGGGAGCGACAATGATGAAGACAATGCGGATTCAGAAGCGTGGCCCGCGCTGCAGCGAGACGAGAAGCAGCAGCAACGGGAAGTGGGGTGGAAGGAACGGGACGAGCAGGAGGACCAGGGGAGAGCGGACCCGAGCGGAGCGGAGCGGCGCCGATGTCGCCCAGGGAACGTCCAGTGTGGGTAACGGCTGGTGCGCCAGGGCGCCACAACGCTGAACTCCGATCTCGGCCGACGCCGGGAAGTGGGAAGCTGGAGTCGGAAACGTGGGAGCTGAAGTCGGAATGACGGGCGCTGGACTCTGAAAGTTGGCAGCCGGAGTCGGGAAACTGAGAGACGGAGTCGGAGAGACGGGCGTCGGAGTCGGAAGATTGGGAGCTGGACTCGGAGAGGTGGGAGCTGGACTCGGAAACTTGGTAAGTCACAACAACCACTTGACCATCAAAACGAAAACAAATACTGAGCAGCGCAATTGCTTAAAACGCTTACCTATACGACCACCCTTCGGGTGATAAGGAGGTTCGGGGGGGGGGGAGGAACCAACGTCTCACTCGATCGGTCTCACTATCGATCTCACTATCGATCTCAGTCGGTCTCGCTCGATCGATCTCCCTCGATCGATCTCACAATCGATCTCACTCGATCTATCTCACAATTGATCTGACTATCGATCTCACAATCGATCTCACAATCGATATCACATTCGGTCTCACTATCGATCTCGCTATCGATATCACAACCGCTATCACAATCAACGTCATAATCATCAACAACAACATCAACATTAACATCATCATCACCAACATCATCATAATCGGGACACCGTCCTCATCATCAACACCAACATCATCATCATCACGGTCATCAACATCATCGGGACACCACCATCATCATCATCATCACCATCATCACAATCATCATCATCAACATCATCATCATCAGCAGCATCGGGGACACAGTCATCGTCATCATCATCAGCAGCAGCATCATCATCGGGACATCATCATGATCACCATCGTCATCATCATCATCATCACCATCATCATCATCATCATCATCGGGACACCATCATCAACATCTCATCCTCATCATCGACATCATCATCATCAGCATCATCAACATCATCATCAGCATCATCATCGTCATCATCGGGGCACCATCATCATCATTACCAACATCAGCATCAACATCATCATCATCATCATCATCACCATCGGGACGCCATCATCATCAACATCATCATCCTCACCATTATAATAATCATTATCATCGGGACGCCATAATCATCATCAACCTCATCATCGTCATCATCATCATCATCATCATCATCATCATCATCGGGACACCATCATAATCAGCATCATCAACATCAACATCATCATACTCATCATCATCTGGACACCATCATCATCATCATGATCATCAACATAATCATCATGATCATCATCATCATCATCATCATGTGACACCATCAGCATCATCATCAGCATCATCAGCATCATCAGCATCATCGTCATCATCATCATCATCATCATCATCATCATCGGGACACCATCATCATATCATCATCATCATCATCGTCCTCATCAGCATCATCATCAGCATCACCATCATCATCATCATCATCAGCAGCATCATCAGCATCACCATCATCATCATCATCATCATCATCATCATCATCATCTCATCATCATCATCATCATCATCATCATCATCATCATCATCATCATCATCATCATCATCACCATCATCATCATCATCATCATCATCATCATCATCATCATCGTCGCGGGACACCGCGGGACACCGGCGGGACACCGCGGGGCACCGCGGGACACCGCGGGACACCGCGGGACACCGGCGGGACACCGGCGGGACACCGCGGGCCACCGGCCGCCTGGAAGGGAGTCATTTGGTCCGGCCGCGCCTCAGCCACACGGGACACCGGCGGGACACCGGCGGGACACCGCGCGCCACCGGCCGCCCGGGGGAGAATCATTTGGTCCGGCCGCGCCTCAGCCACAGGAGACTTTCCTCTCGCCCGCCCACGCAGCTTCGCCTCGCCCGCACGGCACGCACGAACACGAAACCGAAATCGATTTCCCAGTAGGGGGGCTCTCCGTTCCACTTCGATCTCACCCCCTCACCTCCAATCACGCGCACCTATTTGAATTCATCCAGTTTTGATTCGCCCGAATTAAACTCATCTGGTTTTAATTCGCACGGTTTAAATTCAGGACTGGACTTGAAGAGGTTTTCTGTTTATTCTACCTTCCAGGATCTTCCCAGGGGTCCAGGGATGCATGTTGTGCGGGGGTGCTTTAATATCAAACTTGAATCGATGCTCTCGGGGCTCTTCAGTTCAGACACTTCAGCAGCCTGAAATGCACGAGTGTTGTTGTCAATTCTGGTCATCCCACATGGGGTTCTAGCTGATGGGGTCGGGAGATCGCAACGAATCGCCGACGCATCGCCGACGCACGCGCGATGCATAGGCGATGCACGCGCGATGTAAAACAGGATGAACCTAAACCGGGCGGGTGAAAACTGGACGAATCGAAACCGGAAGAGCAAATCCGAAGAGACGCCGAGAGGCAGCCAAGAGGCCTTTGGCCTTCATGCTCGCTCTGCTCCCCCATCATCCTCCTTCTCTTCCTTTTCTGGTTGTTCCTCCTCCTCTTTCCTCCCTCCTCAGTCAAGCAATATGGGTGCTATTCTCCTTCCTCCACCGAAATTGTGCGGAAAATCTCCCACCCCGCCAAGTGTGTTTTACACGGATGGTGTCAACAACTGTTGTTGTTTTACGCTTGGTTGAGCAATCCGATTGTTTCCGGCGTTTCAACATGGTGCTACCGCTACAGCGTGGGCCTCCTTCTCGGATCGGCGATGTGCTCCCGTCGTTCAAGACCTCGCTTATTGCGGTCCCCCTTATTATTTCCAATTCCCCATTTTCCATCCTCCACTCACAAATTTCTGACTCCAACCCCGAAATTTCCGACTCCGGCGCTCGTCTCCCCAACTCCGGCTCCCAACCGATTCCAGCTCCCATCTCTCCGACTCCGGTTCCCAACTCTCCGACTCAGTCTCCTCATTTTTCGACTCCGACACCCAACTTTCCGACCCCAACTCCCATCTCTCCGAGTGCAACTCCCAATTTTCCGACTCCGACGCCCGTCTCCCCGACACCGGCTCCCAACCGATTCCAACTCCCATCTCTCCGCTTCCGGTTCCCAGCTCTCCGACTCAATCTCCTAATTGTTCGACTCCGACACCCAACTTTCCGATCCCAGCTCCCATCTCTCCGAGTCCAACTCCCAATTTTCCGACTCCGACGCCCGTCTTTCTGGCTCCGTCTCCCAATTTCCCGCTTCCGGCTGCCAACTCTCAGAATCCAGCGGCCGTCATTCAGACTCCAGCTCCCGCATTCCCGACTCCAATCCCCGCCTTTCCGACTTCGGCCGAATTCCGAGTTCAGAATTGAGGCGTTCTGGCGCACACGGACGCCCTCTGGGAGAAGTTCACACCGGGCGAATTAAAACCGCATGAATTCAAACCAGACGAAATAAAACCCGATGAAATTAACCCGGCGAGTTCAAGCCGGATGAATTTAAACTGGGCGAATTCAAGCCGGATGAATTTAAACCGGGCGAGTTCAAGCCGGATGAATTTAAACCGGGCGAATTCAAGCCGGATGACTTTAAACCGAAACGGGATGAAGATAATCGGATGAATTAAAACTGGATGAATATAAACCAGACGAATTTAAACCGGACGAACTTGTAAACGGAATAATGTACCACATAGAGAACGCGAGTCACACAGTGGCACACAGAGAAAATTAAACCCGGATGAATTCAAACCGGACGAATTAAAACCGGATGAATTTTAACTGGGGGAATTACAACCGCATGAATTAAACCCCGAGCGAATTTAAACCAGATGAAAGTCAACCGGGTGCAAATAAACGGATGCAATTAAACGGATGAAATTAAACGGATGAGATTAAACGGATGAAATTAAACGGATGAAATTGAATTCGGATGAAACAAAGGTGAACCGTTTGGAAGCCACATGCGAGCACTACCTACAGCCAGGTCGGGCATGTCCCCCTACAGGTGTCCCCCACAAACAGAATCAAGCATGGCAAACAAATGTTCAGAAAATGGTCCCCTGGGCATGTTTCTGCCCAGACCCCCGACGTCATGACGCCGACCTCCAAAATTCTCGACCTATTCCCCGGGACCGGCTTGCCATCCTGAATCTTTGTTTCACAGCCCCGAGGCCCGGTAAAGGCCCCCAGAAGCCGAAAATGACGAAAAACATCCCGTCGTGTTTTTTTCACTACTCGAGGGGGTCTGGGGAGGAGGGGCAGGCCCGACTTACAGTCAAAAACCCTAATAAGGACGCGCGGTAAGGACGCAAGACCCTTGGAAGCCGAAGTTGGGATTTTTTGGGGCGGCGGGCGACGAAAACCTCAAGGACGCAAGAGCAAGGAAGCGCAAGGACGCAAGGGCACCCTGAGCAAAGTCGCGCGTCCTTATCAGGGTTTTTGACTGTATCGGTGCCTTCCTGTTTCTCAGCAGGCGGGTCTGCAGGGGGGAGCGGCCCCGAGCTCATGTCGCCGTTTCCGGGCTCCCGTGGGCGCTCCCCCGGGCCCGGGGACGTGGAGGAGGAGGAGGAGGAGTGAGGAGGAGAAGGAGGTGTAGGAGGCTGGGGAAGAGAAGGGGGGGATTTTTTTTGACATCAACGCCAACGCCTCCAAAACCTTGGACTGACCAAGGTAGCGGGCCAGCAGCGGAGGGGGATGCTGGCTCCCTGAAGAGAAGGGGGGGAAGGAGAAGGAGGAGGAGCAGAAGAAGGGAAGGAGAAGGGAGGAGGAGGTTTTTGACTGTAATACTACCTGCAGGCAGCGCGCCGCCATTCACAACCGGCGGGAGCGGAAGGGGGCTGGTCTGGCCAAGGCGAGCCTCGGCCACGAACGGGCTCCCCCCGATCTGGGTCTTCGGCAGGGCCCGGAAACCGGAGCCCCTCCTGAGCCCAGAGGAGGAGGAGGAGGAGGAGGAGGAGGAGGAGGAGGAGGAGGAGGAGGAGGAGGAGGAGGAGGAGGGGAGGGGGGGAGGAGGGGGACGAGGAGGAGGAAGGGAACGAGGAGGGGGAGGAGGAGGAGGAGGAGGAGGAGGAGGAGGAGGAGGAGGAGGAGGAGGAGGAGGAGGAGGAGGAGGGGACGAGGAGGAGGAAGGGAACGAGGAGGAGGAGGAGGAGGAGGAGGAGGAGGAGGAGGAGGAGAGGAGGAGGGGAGGGGGAGGAGGAGGGAGAGGGGGAGGAGAGGGGGAGGAGGGAGGAGGAGGAGGGGGAGGAGGAGGAGGAGGAGGAGGAGGAGGGGTTCTTACTTCAGCAGCTGGACGGTATCATGCAGGTCAGGTAGCTGAAACATTGGCGACGGCTCAGAATTTGAAGGTTGTCTGCGGTCATGTGGGCGCCAACCTTCTCCTCCCCCCTCCTCAATTCCTTTTCCTTCAAAATAACTGTTCCCGGTCGCACCCCGAGGCCGGTTTCTAGGGCGGGCCAGGCGTTTCGCTTGAGACTTCCTCACCACGTATGACTCTGAAGCTTAAAATTGGCAACATATTCACATATGGAGGGCGGGTCGTTTTCAAAATGTGGCTCTCGCCTGAACGCCGCGAGCGTTCATTTCAAACATCTGCAAATATTTCAAGGATTGAGGGCCACCCGTTTTCAAAATGTGTCTCGCGCTATAGCACCGCGCACCTTCGTTTTTTTCACACAAAAAAGTTTCACGGATTGAGGGCGGGTCGTTTTCAATATGCGGCTCTCGCCTTAGCGCCACGCACATTATTTCACAAACTTGCAGGAGGTTCACGGATTGAGGGCGGCTCCTTTTCAAAATGTGGCTCTCCCCTCAACGCCGCGCACATTCGTTTATACAATTCGCAAGAGTTTCACTGATTCCCATGGTCAACGTACCAGAAATGCCGTTTCGGAAGGGTTCAGGACAATGCGGGTGCAACAGTTACGTTGGTTCGCGGTGTTGAGGTTCCAAGAACGGCATTCGGGCACGATTTAGGATCGCCAAGACGCAACAGTCAGGATGATACGTGGCGTTGGAACCCCGAGAACAATGTTTTGGCATGCTTCGGGGTCTTCACACGGTTGTCTTCCATTGAGCCAGTTCCCTCAATGGAAATGCACCGCTGTAGGGCCTATGAAGAGGGAGCTTGGAGGGAGGGTTTATTCCAACATCGTTGATGACCCTTGAGCTTACACTGGTCATCATCCTCTTCCACATCCTCCGCCTTCCCCCCCTCCACAGGTCCCCGAAATTTTCTGGAGGTCTCTGGATGTCCGAGGAGATCTTTGGGGCCTCTGGTCGGTCACCACGAAAGGGAGGCAGGCGGGAGCCAAGAAGGCCCCCAGAGACGCAAACAAAAGACTCGATCCTCGTCCTCATCCTCGTCCTCCTCCTCCCCCATCCTGCCTGAAAGGAGGCCCCCGCCCTCCTCATGGTCTCGTGCCACTCCCGCGTGCGCCCGCGCACTCCGGCGGTGGCGTTGGACGAGGCGACGGACTTCCCCGGCGATGCTGCCCCTGCCAGGGGGGAGGAGGAGGAGGAGGAGGAGGAGGAGGAGGAGGAGGAGGAAGAGGAGGAGGAGGAGGAGGAGGAACAGACAAGACAAGACAAGACATCGCAATGGAGCTCTGAATCGATAATAAATCGCAAAATCGCTGAGTTCTGCGCGCTGCTTCAGCAGCTTGACCTCGCTCGAGAACGCAGGAGGCCTGTCGAGCGCCGCCCGCGCGGCCCCATACTGAGCGGTCCCCCATTCAGGTCGGCGCGCAGCCTGGGAGGGGGATGCCCAGCTTCGGGGACCAACCTCAAACAACCGCACCCTCACGGACAAACCTGATGGGACGAGCGGGAGCCCTCTCGGCCCCTTGCTCGGAGAGAGGAAGAGGAGGAGGATCGGACGAGAGGGAAGTGCTAGGTTGTCCAGGGTGCGAATTATCACCTGTGGCCTTTCCTTTCCCCCCCTCCCCCCGACCCGTGCGACGACTACGACCCCGCCCCTTCCCTCTAGTCGGCTCAGCTCGGGGGTGCACCATTACGGGAACGAGGGGGGGGGCGGGGTTGCTGTAGGTGGTAACCTCAACCTCTTGCTGAAGCACCTCCTTCGAAACCTCGCCTCGCTGAATTAAGTTTTGCAACCGAGCAGAACCTGCTAGATTACGCTGCGCAGACTGAGACAGGCGGCGGCGGGCGACAGCCCCAGGCTCAGGTGTTGCTACTGAAGGTCCACTCCTCGACATACCCAAACCAGAACTGGCCGCCGATGTCGAAAAAGACTGTGGTGGCTCAGGAGGCTCATCCGTGTCCAATACCAACTCAAAAACATCTTGGTCCGACCACGGCAAGACACTATTGTTGCCAGCCGCAGTGAGTAAGCGCCGAACCTTCTCCTCGAAAGTCACTTGATCGGAGCTCCGAGCCACCTCTCCGTCGGGGGCGCGCGGTGCTGGGCCTGGAATCTGCTCCGTCCGCTCGACGTCGCGAAGGTATTCCTGCATGATCGGCCACAACACCCTCGCCGCCTGACGGTCCTGCACATTCAAGTTGAGCGTCAGTACTCCCTCGCGGTCCATCTGAGCGTCCACTCCATCCTTGACTGCACGTGCCTTCTTGTACCTGCAATTGAGCACCAGGAGGCCGAGCTGCTGCGGCGTCTGCTTGTCCACGACCGACGTCCAGAACTCCGAGAAAGCTTTGTGGCCCTGCTCGTTGGGATGGCTTCCTCCTTGTGCGCACTTTCCGATAGCCCGCCTGATTATGAGTACGAACAGCGCGACGTGTGGTGCGCCTCTTGCCTTCCAGTCGATCACCTCGCCGCTGTCCTGCTTTGCCTTGAGTTCTTTGCTCGTGGCGTCGCAGTTTTTGTTGCCCTCTATGCAGGCCTGGCCCAGAGAGTCCGCTCCTTCGTCCACGAAATAGTTCCGATAAGCGTTCGCTTCCAGCATCGCCGTGCGCCTCTCCAGTCCGACCACTAGCCTCGCCATGCCCTGGGACATCTGCTCCATATGCGCCGTCGTGTCCTTTTGGCTGCCTTGCGCTTGGGCTCCATGGAGGAGGAGAGGAAGAGGGGTACGACGAGGGAAAGGAGGAGGAGGAGGAGGAGGAGGAGGACAAGGACCAGAGCGAAGCCAAGGCGCACCAACGATGTTGCAATACACGCTGCCTCCAAGTTCCCTCGTCATAAATCCCTACACGACTTATTTACATTGCTGAAAGTGAACCGTTGGAAGACAACCGTCAAACTCCTCAACCGTGCCAACACACCACTCCCTGTAGTTCAACGCTGCGAATCAACTCTACGAGTGCGTCCTGATGATCCTGCATCGCCAAACACAATTCCTGGGACATCAACACCGCGATTCACCGTGACTGCTGCGCCCCAACAATCCTACATCACACCAGAACACCATTTCGGGGACATAGCCACGAACATCAATTAACCTGTTGGAAACACACGAAATGGCCACATTTTGAAAACGACCAGCCCTCCATCCGTGACGCTGTTAGAGATTTGTAAGAGGAATGCGCGCGGCGCTGAAGAGAGAGCCACATTTTGACAACGGCCCGCCCTCCCGTTAAGACGAATGCGCGCGACGCTAACGCGAGAGCCATATTTACAAAACGGCCCGCCCTCCATCCGTGAAGCTCTTGGAAACTGTTCTAAACCAATGCGCGCGTCGGTGGGGCGAAAGCCACATTTTGAACATCACCCGCCCTCGATTCGTGAAGCTCTTGCAACATTGAGAAGAAATGCGCGCGGCGAAAAGACGAGAACCACATGTTAAAAAGGAACTTCCCTCCACCCGTGAAACTTCACAAATGATTAAAACGAGTGTGCGCGGCGCTGAGACAACAATCACATTTCGAAAACCACCCACTCTCCATCCGTGACGTTGTTACAAATGTGTAAGACTACTGTGCTCGGCGCTAAATCGAGAACCACTTGTTGAAAACCACCCGCCCTCCATCCGTGAAGATCTTGCCGGAGAAAAGGGGGCCAAACGGTCATTCACTGTCCCTGGGGGCGTGGCTGAAATGCGCTTCCGCGGTGCGGAGTATTGTTGTCGTCGTTGCTGCTGTTGTTGTTGTTGCTGTTGGTGTTGTTGTTGTTGATATTGGTGGTGTTGCTGTTGTTGTTGATTTCTCACTTCTGAAGGACAACAGTTGTTGACCCCCCTGCCCGGTAACCATTTCATGTTTCAGTTAAAATGTTTCTCCCTGGGCCCGCACCCTGTTTTTTGAGGGGAAACGAAGTGTCACCCAGTTTACAACAACAGCGGCTCCCGCCGAATATTTCCTCACAGTGGATTCCTAAATCGCGCTTTCGCGCGGGACTTTATCCCAATGTATGCAGGAGTCGCGCTCTCGCGCGAGACTTTATTCAGGCGCCGCGCCCTCGACACTCATGAATCACGCTCTCGCTGTGGACGTCCTTACGATGTATTTCGGAATCGCGCTGTCGCTTGAGACTTCCTCGCGATTCATGCAATAGTCACGTTTCAGCAACCCGCCTGCTCGACCTGGCCGCCTGGGCCCGCCTTCCCGACCCGCCCGTCAGGGTCTCACCCCCCCGATCTGCCCGTCTGGTTCTGCCACGTGCTTTCTGCTCCTAGCCCTCTCTGCTGCTACTCTCTCTCTCTCTCTCTCGTGTTCCATTTTCCTCTCTCCCGTGCGCCCCGTCCTTCCATCCGTCCTCTCTTCGCCAGCCTTAGGGGCTGGACGAAATGCACGTTGCAAGTGACCAAACATAAACCGCCAAGGCGGCACGATTGAAGACGGAGAAGGCGGGTACCGAGGGCTTGGGATGTATGTGGTGCATGGCCCGCGAGAGTATATCAGAGCAAATAGTCATAACATGATTGTTGTTGGCGTTGTTATTGTTGGTGTCGGTGTTGGTGTTGTTGTTGTTGTTGGTATTGGTGGTGTTGTGTCGGTGTTGGTGTTGTTGGTGTTGTTGGCTTTTGTTTGTTGAGAGTACGGTTTATTGTGTATTGTGTTTTTTTGGTGGAGTATCGTTTGGTGTTGTTGTTGCTGTGCTTGTTGATGTTGGTGATGTTGTTGGTGGTGGTGTTGCTGTTATTGTTGGTTCTCATATCTAAAGAATAATCGTGGTTGGTCCCCCCTGCCCGGTAACCATCCGATGCTTTCCATCAAAATGCTGATCCCGGGGCTCGCACCCGGTTTTTTCTATGACAAGCGACATGTCACCAACCCAGTTAAAATGTTTCTCCCTGGGCCCGCACCCTGTTTTTTGAGGGGAAACGAAGCGTCACCCAGTTTACAACAACAGCGGTTCCCGCCGAATGCTTCCTCACAGTGGATTCCCAAATCGCGCTCTCACGCGGGACTTCCTGGCAATGTATGCTGAAATCGCGCTCTCGCGTGAGACTTCTTCGCAATGCATTCAGACGTCGCGCCCTCGACACTAAGCAATCACGCTCTCGCTGTGGATGTCCTTACGATGTATTTCGGAATCGCGCTGTCGCTTGAGACTTCCTCGCGATTCATGCAATAGTCACGCTTCAGCAACCCGCCTGCTCGACCTGGCCGCCTGGGCCCGCCTTCCCGACCCGCCCGCTAGGGTCTCACCCCCCCGATCTGCCCGTCTGGTTCTGCCACGCGCTTTCTGCTCCTAGCCCCCTCTCCTGCTACTCGTGTGCAATCCTCCTCCTCCTCCCCCTGTCCCTTCCTTCCATCCGTCCTCTCTTCCCCTGCCTCAGGGCTGCACGGAAATACACGCTGCATGTAAGAAAAATACCCCCAAGGAGGCACGATCGAAGACGAAAAGGGCAGGCATCGATGGATTGGGAAATACGAGCTGACTGGCACGCGAGCAGGTAAGAGCGAACAAACGTGAAATGGTTGTATTATTTGCAATTGCTGCTGTCGCTGTTGTTGGTGTTGTTGTTGGTGGTGGTGGTGCTTGTGGTGATGTTGGTGCTGTTGGCGTTGATGTTGTAGGTGTTGCTGTTGTTGGTGCTGGTGGTGGCGCTGGTGTGTGTGTGTGTGTTGTGGTTGTTGTTGTTGGTGGTGTTGCTGTTGTTGCTGTTGTTGCTGGTGGTGGTGCTGCTGGTGGTTAGGTTGTTGTTGGTGGTGGTGTTGTTTATTATGGTGTTGTTGGTGGTGGTGTTGTTGTTTGTGTGTGTGTTTGTTGTTGTGTGGTGTGGATTGTTTGTTGCTTGGTGTGTGTGTGTGTGCGTGTGTTGTTTGTTGCCGTCATCCCACCTGCGACCCACCCGCGAACCACCCGCGACCCACCCGCGACCCACCCGCGACCCACCTCGCGACCCACCCCACGACCCACCCGCGGGTCAAATGAGCGGATCGGCGTCAGCCACGCAGCAGCAACAAGGAAGATCACCTTTTCCACCGGGCGCAGCGGCGCCAATCTCCACATCAGTACAAGAAAAGAAAGCACTGGCTGGCCGCCTTGAGCACAGGCGGCAACGGAACGGAAAGGCTCGAAGGGGGACGCTGCATATACACTTTGGCTCTGGCACCATCTCCAACTCGCAAGTATCGTCGGAGAAGCACCATGCTCGCAGACGTGATACCAGAGCGGTCGTCCACGAGCAATCACAGCATCACCCCAAAAGTCAACTTAGTAGTCCTGGCTGGACTACACAGACCTCAGCCGACCTCAAAGAGGCAAGCTGCAAAGCCTACACAGGCAACAGCGCACTGCAGCACTCACCGTGAAGCCTACCGCATATGTGTCCGCGCGGCTAGGCTCACAAAAGGATAACTACGACAAAGAATCCCTCATCAACAACGCATAGTGGTAAATGAAGCAGCAGACGAAACATTCGGCCAGATATGAACCTGGTCCTTGATCATCATCCGCCACTGTCCAGTGCCGAAAGCATCAACAATAGCACCTCGAGCAACTGCCCCCTTGGTAAGAGCATCACACAGCATATCTCTCGTATCACAGCGCAGCAATCCAGTTAACGAACCACAGTCAAGTCGATCTCGCATGGCTCGTACAGCGTACAGTTGACTACGATCGTTGGGCATGGCAATCTCCTCAGCAGTGATAGCAGCAAACACGGCGTGAGCGTCGCCAACTAAATACAGACTCATATCTATCTTGTTCGAGTTCACCGCATCATGCAACTCCTTCGCACCACGAGACCCCGTCAGAACTTGATGCCAGAAACCGCGGTGCAGCATGCCGAGCTCACAGGCCTCCAACTGGTTGGTCAACTCGGCCCCAAACGTACTGCGAGTGACTCTCGGCTGCTTACGACTGTAGTAATCAATGACATGCATCAGTCCACCAGGAATGCCATCTCGAAGCTCAATGAGTACTAAGATGGCGGCACGAACAGCTAGACAGTCAGCATCATCAGCACGATAAGCAGAGTCTGCTATCACACAGAGACACAGAGGCGGTTCCAACCGAGCATACTTGATACTGAAAGGCTTCCTCTGGATCCACTTCAGAAGAGCATTGAGACCTTTGATGTCACCAACCGTAACTTTCTGACTGTGCCTCTGAAAACGACCAACGAACACAGCGATACCAGCACGCGTGAGGGTGAGCCACGCTACTCCTCCAAGAAGACTCCAGTACAGGCCCTGCAGCGTGCAATCCACCAATTCTTCATCCGACTTACCAGTAAGTAACGTGCTGCTGATCGGACGAAGTTGGGAGACGTAGTGATTCTGGTCGATCGTGATAGCTTTGCTCACCTCATCCTGAGAATGTTGAATGCCTACACATTCGAACGGAGCCAGATTCACCGTCACGTCTTCATACTTCTCACGAAATTTGGCGAATACCCACTCACGTGTCTCATCACTGCAAGCACCTTCCAAGTCATCCACATGTGTACCAAGAACTGCGACCAGCAATGCATTGTCAAACATCAACCACAACTGCCGGTCAGCTTCGGTTGGGAAGAAACCCAACTCCTTGAGCGTGTCCGACAAGTCTACTTGCCAGGCCCACGGAGCGTCATTCGTACCGAAACCTGGCTTCTTCATGTTCAGAAAGTCCTCGAAACCCTCAATCTGCTTCAGCAGGGCTGCACCATCAGGGGGAAGATCAAACTGTAAGCTCCTCATCTTGAAACCGAACCTTTCAGCGAGCTCCTCGAACGTCTTGCCACGCAAGAACGCCATCGAGACGTCGAGCGACCATAGAGTCCAGCCATCCGCGATGGAGCATATCACCCTCTGCCCCCAACGGGAGGCAGTACCCGCGGCGGTCCTCATGCGATCCTTCTCGTTCTTCTGCCGATCTTTGAAGCCACGCACGGTCAAGCGCCCCTTCACGTCGCGGCTACCCTCGATGATCTTCCACTTGATGACCCAGGGAGAGTCGAATCGATTATCAGCATCATTCTTGGGCATACGCTCTACGACGCCACGAGAAACCCAACGCTTCAGCTCCTTCAACTTCGCCGCAACCACCAGATCATGATGTTGCCTGATCTCGGCCGCAGACAGGTTGTTGAGATCACGCTCGATGACTGGCGAAGCCTGGGTCTTGAATATATTCATCACCAATACTTGACCCTTAGCGATCTTGTCTGGAGCGAGCCCCAGCCGCCAGGCTTGCCTCCGAGAGAACTCAATGCTGATAGGCCCCTCGATGTCTTCGGACGTGAGCTCAACAGCTGGAATTTGGCCGCCGAGATATACATGAGCTGCGGACGGAGAAGCTTTCTCCATGAAGACAAAACCCCAGAACAGATCCTCATCATCGATGTCGGTGTCCACATCGCTGTCTGGCACAGGCACGTCAACTGCATCAGGAGGCTCCTCAGGAGCATGAGGTAGACAAGGAGCAACATGAGGTCGAGGATTCCCACTCGCATCCGACCCAATTGAGAGCTGTCTCTTGAGGTCCCCAGGCAACACAATGACCTGAGGTTCGTCCCTGCGGCGGGACTTGCTAAGCTGCTCGTCGTTCTCGTCTTCACTCCTGGGTCGACTAACTCTTGGAAGACGAGTGCCCGGTGGGAACTTGCCCTCGTCTGGGTCGACCTGCTCATACATGCGGCCAAGATGTGGCACATCAGGGACAGCCTGCCGAGCAAGCTCGATGTCCTCCAAAGCAACAGTGAAGAACTGCAAGAAAACCGTGTTTTGCCACTCATCTCCGAACAGCGTCGGAAGGGAAATCCTCACTGTGCCAAGAACTTGTTGCCAATGCCAATCGAGCGGATGACCTGCCTTCCAGAAGATAAACAGCGTCTCGTCGACACCAGGCATGCACTCGAGATCCTTGGCACCGTGACCCAGACGGCCACCACTACAGCCTTCCAATCTGAGATCACACGACGCAACGTGCAGCATCGCGTGAAAAATGATGGGATACTTGGCACAGTGTCTAGACAACTTCCAACCCGTCGAAGTGTTCACACACGCCAAAGTTACTGATCCCTTCTCAATGCTCTCGGCGAACTCCTGCACCAAAGTCAATGGCAACTCCCAGTACTGCCGGTGGTGCTCTGTGGCCACCATCACATCCATGCTGAGAGAGTGTCGTACATCAGCCAATCTGCAACTAAGCGTCCGCGACTGCCACTGCACGTCAACCACGCCTTCCTGTATGCGATTGACGTTCACCACGGTAGCTGGGCCTCGCCATCCCGAAACATCCTTGTTGGGCGGGTCACGCCAGATGTCAAACAGGTCGCCCAGCTGCAAGTTTTGACACTCACCAGCCGGGCGAGTGCGAGAATGGAGTGCACGATCCATTCGTTGCTGCGCGAAAGCCCCAACTACCGCCGCGATAGCTACCTCACGTAGCCGATGTATGTGGCGAGATATCCCGTCGATGCCGTCGTCCTGGTCCTCCAGCGCCGTGGCAGAAGCTGGTTCTAAATCCGTGAGCATCGGAATAGTGCGACCGAACGCAACCTTATAGGGCGTGATGTTGCCAGAAATGGAAATCATACAATTCTTGGCCAGCACACACTCATCCAGGATGGCTTCGTCGGGAACAGGCGTGCCATCACGGGTACACTGCTCATCGACCAGATGTAACTGATGACGCAACAACTCATGATGCCGTTCTACCATGCGAGCGTGAGCTCCTCTCGGCCGCAGGTTCAGCTTGCACTGCCAGCGCGAAGCCCAGGATCTGGCTTCGTCGCTGTCGAGGGCCCCTTCGCGATCAGAGGTGAGTGCAGCCGGGCTCCAAACAGCCTGAACCAGTAATGCGTGACGGCACCGATGATGGTGCCCGTGTTGCGATCTGGAATGATGGCCGCGACCGAGAAGCGCACCAGAGTGTCCAACATGTGCATCACAATCTTCGTCTTCCAGAACAGCAGGTCGATCTGCACGTCCTGATTGAAGTCAGTGATCACCCTGCTGGTGGCTATAGGCCGTTTGCCTGGCCGATGCCAAGCACGGCAGGCAGGGCACGTATCACACACAATCTGAATCAAGTCGATCGCCTCTTGAGGCGCTCCAGCTGCAGTGAGCATCTCCTTGAGACGCAGCGCCGACGCATGCCGCATTCTGATATGCAGCTTGCGCAAAGTCCTTCTGATGACCATGTTGTTCTTGCTATGCAGCAGCTTCATCGCTCTCCCCATGGACCAGTCAGACCAGTCAGCCCCTTCGGCATTCGCCTGAACTCCAACCTCTGACCTGGCTGCGCGAGCTCTACGCTGAGCAGCAGGTGGCTGCACTCTGGTAGGATCCTCCAACGGTGGATCTGCTCCCACCGCAGCATCCACTCCTGGAGGTCGTGCAGGCGGCGGCGGCGGCGGCGGCGCAGCGGCCGCCTCTGGTACCGCATCAGGTGCTGGGGTCGCCGGCACGGGCGCGACAGGCGCTGAGGCAGGCGCTGAAGATGACGAAGCAGCCGCAGCAGCGGCCTCCAGAGGCGACAAGTCGCCACCACCAGGATCGTCAGCGGTTGAGTCGCGATGAGCGGGTACGCGTGCTCCAGCGGCTCGAGCAGGCGCAACACCAGAAGCAGACCTGCCTCTCGGAGCCGCCGCAGATGGGCCAGCAAGCGCTCGGGCAACTGCGCTACCCCGCGTCTCCGCCCACTTCCAGCGACATCGAGGATCATCAAGGTGTCGAGTGTCTGACCGAACTGCTCCCGCAAGGCACCCTGGACACTCGGTGCCCATGGACGCAACATGGGGGTACCGACAGGCATCATCACGTGCATGGCGTGGGTCATGCTGAGAAGCTCTGCCCAGACAAGCAGCGCACGTGATATTCCTCAGCGGAAAAGCCAAAATACTGTATCTCGGTGCTGTCGCTCGTCGTCGGCGCTCTTCTGGACGTTCGCGCCCACAAACAGAACTCTCCATCCGACTCAGCAACTGCTTGGCGAGAGAGACAGTGCCTTTACTGTAGCGAACGTGACGATAGACACTGGTGGAGCACAACATCGGCGCACAGTCGGAGTCCCTGACGGACCTACGATGACCCGTCTTGTACTTCCTGAGGACACGGCCGATCTCTTCCGCATCACGTTCGTCGGTGGAGAATTTCATCCAGTGCACTCTAGGCGGCTTGGATCTCCAACGCTCACGAAGGACGTCAGCAATGCCATCGGCAACGAGTGAAGCCATGCGCCACGGCCACACCAGCAACTTGCGCGTCACATGACTTCCCTCAGCATGCGCATGTCGTTGACAGGCTCGGTGGCCCCGGCAAAGTAGTCGGCGAAAGCGTCGAACAAGTCGTTCGTCACTGGCCATCAGTTCGGTAGCCTTCTTCACCGGCAGCCGTGACTTCTCCTCCACCAGACCCGCCTGACACTGATGGAATACGGCCGACACCACCCGAGTGTCAGCACGCAGCGAAAGCCAACCTTCGAGCTCGTAGACATCGGAGCCCAGGGGCTGCTCATTAAGAAAGTGATTGCCCACTGCAAGTTGATGACCAGCAAATTCAGCACCACACGATCCAAGATAAGAAGCCCTGGCACGACTGGCCTCCCAAGCGCTCGGTTTCAAAACTCTGTTGAGATGGTGCCAGCCCCTCATGCCGGTGCACGGCGTGGAAAGCACGATAACCACAGGCTGGCAATGCGTAACATATTGCCATATCCATTGCAAATCAAAGCGGCGACTGAGATCAACACCACAACGTAGATCACAAGATGGTCCTCGCTGAAAGCCTTCACGATGCAACCGTCGAACCAGGATCTGAGTAGTGCGCTCCTGGCCTCCGCAGATCTCCAACACGTCACAGTAGTAGTGCTCATCTGCAGGCAGCCCCCAGTCCAAATACAACGCCTTCAGATCGTCGTAGTAGTAGACCTGCTCTGCACAATCCACAAACCTCCAGGGCTGATGTTCAGAACCTTGGCCGAGGAGAAATATGCCATCAGGACGGAGCGAGGTGAGATCCTCCTCGTCATGCTCCAAGGCCTGCAAGTCGACTTCCTCATCGTCAACACAGGCAACCTGATATACATCATAGCTGTAGTCATCGCACCACAAATCTGGACCATCCACTAAAATTGAACTGAGATCATCGCCACAATCATCCCAGTGCTTCTCGTAGTCGTCCATCTTCTTGGGAAGAGTCTTCTTGCCGAATTCAGCCTCGCGCTGCTTCTGCTTGATGCGAGCCTCCGTCGGGTAGTGCTGTCGGACCTTAGCACCACCAGTTGCTGCAACAGACTCTGGCACCGTCTCCAGGGGTCGTCCACTGAATCCAGCTATCGGCTTCAACACAAACTCCGATATCACCTGAACAAACTGTCGCAGCTCATGTCGTACCTCTTCGCATTGACCATTCTGCGGGTGATGATGTTGAGGACAGTTGCAGGTGTCGTAGTCTGCGCACAGGACAAGATTGGATAGCAGCTTCGAAACCCGACGGCTTGGCAATCCAGAAGCAGAATTCGTGATACCACATCGGCACCACCTGACAGTGTGACGGCTGAGGCGGCAGTCGTTGCACATCTGCTCCCAGCCACCAACTTCCCAGACAGAAGATGCTGCACTGGCTTCGACTATGACCGGCCGGGCGTTCGGCGTTCAGCTGCCATTGGACCAAAGACGCCACAGCATAGCTCCGCCGGCGATCATGTCGAGTAGGGCCGCCCAGCGCTGTACCCTTGGGTGTCACCCACAGCAAGGCAGGGCACCGTTCACGTAGTGTCCTGCTGGCTCGGCCCATGGCGGCGGTGGTCAGCATCTCCTTAGATCTTAAAGCCATTGCCGTAGACACGATACCAGTAGCGGCCAGCTTCTCATGCAAAGTATGCTGCCGCACCAGATCGTCAGAATCGTCGACGAATATCAAGGTGACGACAGATGGCACACCAAAATGGGATACCAAATTCTCATCAGACGGCAAGGGCGCCAAGTCAGCACTCGAATTGGGAACCTCCAAAGGATGAGGTCCATGCTCAACAGGTGCACGAGACTGAAATGCCAACGAAGCCGACGGAGGTGCTTTGACCACAGGACAGGCGACGTCAGGACCACACGTGACACCCAGAGGGGGTGCAGGCAGCGGCGAAGGCTGTGCCGAAGTACCGGGGGATGGAAGCTCACGGACTCCAGGAACACCTCGTGGCCAGGCCGCCGAAGTCGAGGTTGAAAGCTCAGACTCAGCAGGCTCGCCATCACTGCGGACCGCATCCGCAGACCCAACCTGGTATTGTGCAACTTCGGCCTTAGCCGTTGGACTAGAATGAGGAGGGAGCGCACGAGGTAACCCACTGACGAGGGTAGCTGCACTCAAGGTCGGAAGAGTACCAGTTCTGCTCGGCAATACTTCAGCTGCGCGACCTGGATCCGAACGCCGTGCCGAGTCTACGGCGCTCGAAGTCACGCTGCCGCCCCGTCAGGAAGAGGATGAATGGAGTAGATGAAGACCAGCGTTGTCAGCAAGCCTGGAGCTCGCGCTGATCTGGCCAATATTCTGGTCCTCAAACTCCGTTACTGGAAGCATCCAATGACCTGACTGCGAAAGCTCCAGCTGATATTCCTTTGAGCCGGGGGGGAGCAGAAGCTGGTGGTCACCAGGACCGATGAAGCACAAGATGCCGTTAAAGCAGTCCACAATGGCTCGATTGCGACGCAAGGCCTTGTTGCCCAGCAAAGCCGGCACTGAAGAGTTCGGCACGATGGGAGCGTCGTAGCTACCTTCTTCACCACCAGCAAGCGCAAGAGGAACCCGACCTCGATTGATACAGGCATCAGCATTGTTGCCAACACCCTCCACTCCAATCGGCCTATCCATCTTCTTGAACTCGACCTCGACACCGCGGCGAGCCCAGATATCAGAAACACGCTTGAACCACTCACTGCCAGTCAGGTTGTCGTGAGCCCCCGGGTCCACCAGCAAAGCCTCGCGGCCGTCAGGCAGCCGTGTGCGAGCATGCCAGGCTCCAAGACGCTGTCGAGTGAGTGAACGGCTGCGCTCCTGAGTCGGGAAGAACAGACCTTGTCTGCCCGTATTCTTATGCAAGAAGGGCGAAACGACAGCTGCAGCACTGGCCGCCACCGGCACTGACGAATCACGAGCAGGAGGAGGTGCGATCGGTGCCACTTCTCTCAACTCTGGAGGTTGGTGAGGAGGTGGCGGCATGTAGGACTTGGGCGTGGCCACTGCAGCTGCGCGCTTGACAATCAGGGCGGCCTCCTCGTCAGCATGGATCTTGCGCTGGTACATCTTCGAACTCAATATGCTGCTCAGCTGCGTGGTCTGAGCATGAGATCCACCACGCTGTCGATCTGGGCCCTTGCCTGTGCCCCGTTTGCCCTGGCCCTTGACGTTCTTGCCCTTGGGCAAACCTTCGTTGTCGTAGCGATCGTCATCCCCGTCGTATTCGTGCCAGTCATCAGAGCAGTCCTCGCAGCCGTCGAACGCCCCGTCCTCCAGCGCCAACTGCTTGTGCACGTCAGCCGCCGTAGCGAACCAGCCTCCACCAGCACTGCCAGGTGAGACCCCGCCGCATCCGCCTCCGCCACCGTCGTAGCCACGACCATCTTCGTGAGTGACGAAGGTGCGAGCGCCCTTTCCTTTCTGCGGGCGCTCTCCGGTGAGGTGCTGGTCGCTATTGCACGCATGACAACGAAGCGCATTGCCCTGAGCATCGCGGGGATTGCCTTTGCCAGCGCCAGCTCCTCCACCCCCGCCAAAACTCTTTCCTCCTTTCTTGCCTGTCTGGTATGCCGCGCCCGCGAAGCCTGGAGCGGCACTCGGCGCGGAGGAAGCTGCAGCAGCAGCGGTCGGATCATGTTCGTAGTGAAAGCCTTTGCCAAGCAAGCCCCGACCACGATTCTTGCCACCATACTTGGAACCTTTGCGACCATGGCGTCGATGGAATCGAGAGGGTCATCGTCCACTGAACTGCCTCCAACGTCGTCTCGACATGATATATTCATGACGCAGAACATCACCATGCATCTCTGGGTCTACGTCAGCAAGGTAAGCGGCCAGATCCTGAGGGCCCTCATCGAAGTAGTCGGTACCACTGGTCGAAGCGTTATCACCATCAAAATACACGTTCTGGACTCCAGGCGATGCAGCAGCCGCACCCGAAGATGACCACGATGCCGACGGCGGTACTGCTGAAGCGGGAAAGAAACCTCCCCACTGGTTGATCTCTCCAAACGTCGGGAAGAAACCCTGGACGGCATCCTTTGTCATGAAATGTCTGCCTTTGCCGAAGTCGGCATGCGCTGGATGAGCCGTTGCACCGGGAATGCGCACTGCCCTCTCAGCTGCTCTCATGATGCCATCCTGCATGAGAACATGACCGCGACGGCGTATACTTTGAATCAAGCGACTGAACTCTTCTTCATCTTGAGGCAACCTGTTATCAAACATACCAAGTAAGTGTAGCCACTCGTCCGGTTCCACTCGCAGGCCCGTCATAAGCATCCAGCCCAGCCGGAGGGTCCAGGATTCAATCCATGATCAATCGCACGGGACTTGAGCACCTGGAATCGGTTCAGAACCACGTCGATGGTCTCGTGCTGCTGGACTGAGAACGCCATCATCTCCGCCATGGCCCTGATTGCATCCTCTCCAGCTTCCAGGGCATAGTTGCGAACCAAGGCCCGCAGCAGCACTGCCAAACCCGTCACCTGGCGTGGCCCCAGACCGTCCTGTAAGTCCAGTACCTGCCCCTGTTGTAGGATCTGCGCGTCCAACTCATCAGCGAACTCTCTCGCAGCGCCTCCGAGACGCAGCACCACAGCAGCACCCTGAGCAGCTTCTGGTATCTCCGTCGCTATACTCCACAATGTGACATCTCTAAGCCATCGTCGAAACGGATAACGTGAACTCCATTCTGGCGACCAAGCCGGTGGTACTTTCATTGAGGCCATGATCTGCGCCTGATCAGCATACGTGAGGGAGTCCGCCATATACGAAGCCATAGTACAGTTCTCAAAGACAGGGCTTCGCACCTCACAAATGTATCCTCGGCGATCGGGAAGGGGAAGAGGCAGATCCAGCGTCGATATGATCGAACTGGAACTCGGCGTCCAGCAGCGAAGCGCACAGTGAAGCCCCGGCCGATGGACCGAGGCTCCGCTACCAAGGTCAAATGAGCGGATCGGCGTCAGCCACGCAGCAGCAACAAGGAAAATCACCTTTTCCACCGGGCGCAGCGGCGCCAATCTCCACATCAGTACAAGAAAAGAAAACACTGGCTGGCCGCCTTGAGCACAGGCGGCAACAGAACGGAAAGGCTCGAAGGGGGACGCTGCATATACACTTTGACTCCGCGACCCACCCGCGAACCACCCCGCGACCCACCCAGCGACCCACCCCGCGCCCGCCCACTCACTCTTATCCGCAACTGCGGGGTGTTACAGAAACTTTGATAACGACTGTCCGCGGCACGGAGGCGGGAACCACCTTTTGCGAACGGCCAACCCCTCATCCGCGAAACTTTCGCTGACATGCAAGACGGATGTGTGCGGCACTAAAACGAGAACACTCTTCAAAAACGGCCCGCCCTCCATCCGTGAAACGTTTGCGAACTTTCAAGACGGATGCGCGCGGCGCTACGGCGAGAGTCACATCTTGACAACGGCCCACCCTCCATACGTGAAAATGCTGCAACTGAAACACTTCAGAATCATGGTGATACTGTCCTTGGCGAAACGCGCGGCCCGCCGTACCGACACGTCTCGGGGCGCGACAGGGAGAAGGTTTTTCCAAGTAAAAACCCGAGGACGCACCCAACCTTTTCTCAGCATGTGGCAATTATACCTTGGACTTCTCAATGCAAAGGACCAGCGAGTAGTACTAGATAAATGGGGCAGACAGCGCCGTGCGCTATGGACTGCGAGGTCTCATGGTGGTCCCCGTCAGGCACCCCTCCGCTGGGCCTCCCAGGAGCCCACGAACGTGGCGACAGTTTCGCTGATCGCAGCCCCCCAGGGACGGCGAGGTCTCATGGTGGTCACCGTAAGACGCACCTGTGCTGGACCGCCCAGGAGCCCACGAGAGTGGCGACAAGTTCGCTGATCGCAGCCACCCGGGAACGGCGAGGTCTCATGGTCCTCCGCTGGACCCGCCAGGAGCCTACGAAAGTGACGACGATTTCGCAGATCGCACCCCCCCAGGGACGGCGAGGTCTCATGGTGGTCACCGTAAGACACCCCTGTGCTGGACCTCCAAGGAGTGCAAGAAAGTGGCGACAGTTTCGCAGATCCCCCCCCCTAGGGACGGCGAGGTCTCATGGTGGTCCCCGTGAGACACCCTCCGCTGGACCTCCCAGGAGCCCCCGAAAGTGGCGACATATTCGCTGATCGCAGCCCCCCAGAGACGGCGAGGTCTCATGGTGGTTTCCGTAAGACACCCCTCCGCTGGGCCTCCTAGGAGCCCACGAAAGTGGCGACAGTTTCGCTGATCGCAGCCCCCCAGGGGACGGCGAACTATAGTTGTGATCTGCGTAACACGGACCTCCGCTGGACCTCCCTGGAGCCCGCGAAAGTGGCGACAGTTTCGCAGATCACATCCCCCAGGCCTCGCGAGAGGGAGGCAGGAAGGGGGAGGGAGGAGAGAGGCGGGAGAAGGAGAAGGAGGAGGACGCGACCAGAGTGCTTTACTCAAAACGAGTACCCAACCAAGGGAGGGTTGGGAAAACTATTGAAGGCGGAGGAGAGGCAGGAGGACGAAGAGGAGGGGGAGGAGGCAGAGGAGGAGGAGGAGGAGGAGGAGGAGGAGGAGGAGGAGGAGGAGGAGGAGGAGGAGAGGAGGAGGAAAAAGGAGGAGGGGAAAAGGAGGAGGGGGAGGCGGAAGCGGGGGAGGGGGAGTCGGAGCGTTGCCTTGGGAGGTGTGGTAGGAGGAGGAGGAGGAGGAGGAGGAGGAGGAGGAGGAGGAGGAGGAGGAGGAGGAGAAGGAGGGGAAGGAGGAAGAGGAAGAGGAGGCGCCCCACTGGAAGACGCACCGGCCCGAGCCACCCTGCGCGTCGCCGCCCCGGCACCGACGCCACCACTGGCCTTGCTTGTCCCGAGCCGTTTCCGACAGCCCAAGGGCCCAGAATCCAGAAACGGCCCGCGGAGACCGACAAATCGAGAGAAACGGGTGGCGACACGTCGTGCCCGAGCCGCCAAGAAGAAGGCCGCGGGGGCATCCTCCTACCCGTCCTCCCCGCGCCCAGCCTGCCCTCTCCCCCCCCCGTGCCCCTCGATCCCTCGCCAGCATCTTTTCCACCTCTCACCTGTTCATCGACGTCGTGATGTTTTCCACGACACTGACCCCAGAGGTCTGGGCCCCATCCCGAGGACCAGCTCTGCAGCCCGAGGTCGCTTCTTGACGACCCCAGGGCCTGGCGAGGGCCCCCCGCAGCCGAGGACGGCCCCCGAAAAGCTGCCCCTTGGGGCTCCTCCTGCCCCTTCTGCCCTTGCCCTGCCCCTGCCATGCCCCAGCCCCAGCCCCTCCCCTCCCCTCCCCGACCCTGCCCCCTGCCCTACCCCCCGCCCCCGCACACTCGGCCGCCTGACCGCGACCGCGGCGAGCCCGAGACATGGCGGCCGCAGCTGCGGCTCCGCGAGCCCCGGGAGCCCTGGGGCGCGGCTGGGGGGAAGGAGGTGGGGAAGAGGCGGGAATGGAGGTGGGGGGGGGGGGGGGGGGCGGGGAGGGGGGGGAGGAGGGAGGAGGAGGGGGAGGGGCAGGAGAGGGGATGGGGAGGGGGAGGGGAGGAGGGGAGGGGGGAGGGGGAGGAGGAGGGGGAGGAGGAGGAGGAGGAGGAGGAGGAGGAGGAGGAGGAGGAGGAGGAGGAGGAGGAGGAGGAGGAGGAGGGAGGAGGCTAGCAGCAGCAGCAGCAGCAGCAGCACAGCAGCAGCAGCAGCAACAGGAGGAGCAGGTCGAGCGTGCCCAAGGAGGAGAAGGAGGAGGAGGAGGTCGAGCGTGCCCAAGGACAATGAGGAGGAGGAGGAGGAGGATGAGGAGGAGGAGGAGGAGGAAAAGGAGGGGGAGGAGGAGGAGGAGGAGGAAGAGGAGGAGGAGGAAGAGGAGGAGGAGGAGGAGGAGGAGGAGGAGGAGGAGGAGGAAGAGGAGGAATAACACAAAGGCGGGGGTGGAAGCAAACGGAAGTGAGAAGGGCTAAGGTAAGAAGAGATCGGAAGGCCTCCAAGCCACAAACCCCTATGATGATAATTCCAACGAGTTAGCCTGGGCCCCGCCTCGTCATGTCCCCCTCGTCCCCAATCCCCCTCCTGGTTCTCGGCATGTTGAGCGAGGTTGGGGAAGGGGGCGGAGCAGGAGGAGGAGAGGGGGAGGGGGAAGGAGGGAGGGCGAGATGGGGGAGGGGAGGAGGAGTGGGTGCAGCGAAAAAGGACGGGAAAGAGAGGAAAGAGGTGTGAAGGAAAAGGACGACGACGACGAGGACGAGGACGACGACGACGCCGACGACGACGCCGGCGACGACGACGACGAGGACGACGACAACGACGACGACGACGACGACGACGACGACGACGACGAGGCATCGAGGCTACGAAACGCCGCCGGAGGACCAACAGCGCACTGCAGGCGCGGCGCCAGCGGCAGTCCCCAGCGGAGACTTCGACGTGAAGGCCGCCCCTGAAGACGGCGGTGTTGGGACCGCGGAGCCTCCCACCCTTTGCTCCCGAGCCTCACTGCCGTCAGCGGCCGAAAGCACTCCTCGCCGGACATGCAACCCACGATGCCGAAAACCAGGAACGAGTTCCAACGGCAAGGCGTCAAAAGCTGACGGCCTCGAGCGCTGCCTAAGTCCACGTCCACGCCTTGCTCACCCAGGAGCGCAACAAGGCGGCCGCGGACACCAACAACATCTTCTCGACCCGCAGCTCACCCGGAAGGCCGCGCCGGGCAAGGAGCGAAGGGCTCCTCCGCCCAAGACGGCTTGCAGAGGGTCTCCAAGACAGCGCAGATGGGCAAAGATGGCCTCCGAGACGGTTCCAAGACGCCTCCAAGACAGCCCCACGATGATCCAATACTGCCCCAAGACGACCCGATGCTGCCCCCAAAACGCCACTGGGCCGATGGTGAGGAGCCACCGACGCACACCGCAGGCGCAGCCCCCCAGGCCCTCGGGACGGCGCCCGCCACAGCCGCCGCGGCCCGCGCCCGCAGCGGCGCCGCGAGCTCCGCCCCGTGACGCCGCCGCCGCCTGCCGCGGCGAAAGCGCATGGCATCGGCCCAAGAGCCCTTGACGCTCCACGCTCGGGGCCGGCAGGGCGCCAACGGCGCGCCAGCCACCACCGCCGCCCCTTCCTCCGCCGCCGCCGCCGTGTCCACCCCCTCCAGCGCGCCCGCCGCCCAGCATGCCGCCGCCGGCGCGTGCGGCGCCGCTCCCGCGGCGCCGCACGCGCGGTTGGGGCACACGCCCGAGCGGAGGCCGCGGCCCTCCTCGCTGGGCCCGGCGCCGCGCCGGGTCGCCAGAGACCACGGGGGGACCGACCGCGTGGGGACCTCGGACGCCCCGACGACCTCGCCGCACGGCCTCGGGGGCCTCGGAGGCCCCCGCCGCCCAAAACACTTTTTTTGATCCGCGGGTCGAGAGCGAGCCTCTTCCTGTCGAAGCCAAGCGGGCCGCGCACAGCTTGAATTAGGCAGAGGGGGGACCGTCGCCCAAAAGTCCTCGGAGAACGACCCGAAACCCCAAAGACCGCGAGGCGGCCCCGAATCACCACCGAACCACCACGCGGTGCGGTCACCACGCCTGCTCGGAGGCCCAGGGTCACCCGCCGCAGCGCTCGGCACCTCCGGCGTGGGCGCTGCAGCGCAGACTGCGGCGGGCACGCCGCCGGGCGCCCAGCCGCTGCCGCGGTGCGCCGCGGAGCACCGGCGGGCACGGCCGCGCGCAGCGCCGCCGCCACGAGGCCACCGCGAAGCGCTGCCGCCGCCGCCGCGCGAGGTCAGCTGCGGGCTGGGACGCACCGAGGAGGAGGAGGAGGAGGAGGAGGAGGAGGAGGAGGAGGAGGAAGAGGAAGAAGAATAATGATAATCATAGTGGGAAGGAGGATAAAAATAACATAAATAATAGGAAGAAGAAGGTTAAGAAGTGGAGGAAGGAGAAGAAGACGAGAAGGAGGAAGAGGAGGAGGAGGCTCTGGGAAGGAAGGTGCGCTCGTGGGGCATTCTCGGCGATTTGAAGGGCTCAGGAGGGTGATATTCAAGGATCACGGAGAGAGGAGCAGCAGGAGGAACAAGAGGACCAGAAATATGAGAGGGGGGGAAGATAGGGACAGACGACGAGGAGGGGGAGGAGGAGGAAGAGGCTAGGAAGACGAAGAGGAGGAGGGGAGGAGGAGGAGGAGGAGGCGAAGGGGGGCCGAGGTCGTCGCATCCCCCTCACTATACGTACTGGTCCTACTCCCTCTCATCTTCCTCCCATCACATCCTGCTCCCCCTCCTCCATCATTCCGTCCTTTCCTTCTCTGCTACCCAAACCCCCTCTCAGCCATCACCACCACCACCACCCCATCCTTCACGTCCAGGAAGGCGGAGGGAACGGGGGAGGGAAGTCGGCGGAGAGGGAGCTGGGGAACGAGAAGGAGGAGAGAGGATACACGGGATAATCATCATATGAAGGCTCTGATGGCACCATGTGCCAGAGTTATTGAAAACAAAGTGGAACCCCTCACCCCAAAGGCTTACATGTAGTGTGCTGCTGCGCGTAGACATCGGCATCAGGCTTTAGCCTAGCAGGCACTTGCGCAGAAGGGGCAAAGGGGGCACATATCAATGCATACCGTGGTAAAGGGTCAGAAGATGATTGTGAGAGATCACGGTAGAAAACAGAGCAGGCAGTAGAGCAGTAGCGAGTAGAGCAGTGAAATCGTAGAATCGTTAACTTTTCTGTGGTAGAGCACGATACGCAGCAGTAGACGAGTAAAGCAGTGCCAAGTCGATCATACTTTTCGAACACAATAGAGGTCGACGGCCAAACGGGCCAGAGGCGTGCTAATATCTCTGGTAGCAGGTCTAGAATGCTTCGAAATCGGGCGCGCGGGACCGCCCTTAGGGATCCCCGGACGGCAAATACCCCAGGCACAGCCTGGGCGCAGCCCGGCCACCCCTGGGCCAGGGATGCTTTTGTGCTTCTTGGCGTCGCCTGTGGGGCTCCTAAGGGCGATCCAGGAGACCCAGGGCGCTCTGGGAACTGGCTCACGAGGGTGCCAAGACCAGTCCATTGTGTCCAACACGGCTCTGTCCTCAAGACGGCATCAGATTTCCTCAAGACGGTCCATGCGTGCTTCAGAACCGCCCAACGTCGCCTCCAGACGGCTCCAGAGGAGGCCAAGAGGTACCTCAAGAGCGCCTGAAGCAGCGAACATCTCTGCATGTCTAAAGAGAAACGTAACCTTGAGCACATTCCCCTTTGGCGTCCCAGACGGACAGAAGAGCACCCAAGATCGGCCAAAGAACACCCAGGAGCCTCCCAGGGCAGCCCCGAGCTGCCCCCAAGAGACCCATAGTCTGCCCAAAGAGTCTGCAAGAGGCACCCAGGAAGCCCCCCAAAAGCCCCTCGAAAACTCCCAGATGCCCGCAAGATGCCACCGTGACACCCCCAAGAAGCCTCCAACAGGCTCCCGAGAGGCTCCAAGAGGTCACCCAGAGGTCCTGGGAGGCGCCATGAGGCCCCCAAGCGGTACCAAGGCGCCGCAAGAGGTCCCCAAGAGACCCTAGGAAGCCTCAAAGATGCCTCCCAGACGACAGGGCTTCGAAGAGAACCCAAGACATCTCAAAAAATGGCATATTGACGACGACCTTGTTGGCCCAAGAATGCCACAAGTCATCGAGCCGCTTATTCAGAAGCCATCGTGCGACTTCCCCCTTCTTATCCTCCGCGTCCTTGTCCCTCTACTCCAAACTACTCTTCCTCATCGTCCTCCTCCCCTCATCTGTTTCTCTCCTCATCCCCGTCCTCCTCCTCCTCCTCCTTCTCCTCCTCCTCTTCCTCCTCCTTCTCCTCCTTCTCCTCCTCCTACTCCTCCTCCTCCTCCTCCTGCTCCTGCTCCTGCTCCTCCCAGCCCTTCCACGCTCGCGACTCTACGCTGCTACCCCCGCACATGATAGCACAAAGCACACAGAGGGGGGAACCAGAGACGAGAGGAGAGAGTAGGGCTGCTCTTGTAGCCGGCGTTCGCATTCGAGGGGCCGCCGCCTTCCAAGAGGAAAGTTCCAGGCTTGCCCAGGATGCCAGCAGTCTTCGGGAACGGCCCCAGGGCGAGCATCCATGGGCGACAGGCCCACAGCGGTACAAGCAAAGCACCTACAAGCAGCACAGAAATCCACGATTGCCCAGACAACAGCGTAAGGGTCCGCGACGAACCCCAACAGTAGCAGCTCCACGGCAACTGTTTCACCTCCAACCCTCCCCACGCAACGCCTCAGGAGAGCGGCCGCCGACCAGGAGAACCGCATTGACAACGAACACTCTCGCAAACAACAGCGGTGAGACAGCATGGGCCGGCGGAATGAGAAAAGCGATAAACACACTCATAGCTACAACATACCAGTGCAGGAGGGTAGCTTCCACGAGTAAAACATAAAGTTAACAAACATGGACTCCAAACAATGAGTTATTGCGATCGGTGCGGTACTATCGACGTGGTGCATTCAACGTGGTGCATTCGATGGGGTTCAGTACATGCGGCGTGGCGCAATCGATGCAAAGCCAAGCAAAGCCAAGCAGGACAATGCAAAGCAATGCAGAGCAACGCACGCAATGCGAAGACATGCAAAGCGATGCAAAGCCATGCGCAGCGAACTAAACACTGGCGCCACGGGCTCCCGCAGCCGGAAGGGGTCCCGACCCTCTTGGCGGGCCACGAAAGCAACGGAGCAATGCAGAGCAATGCAAAGCAATGCAAAGCAATGCTAAGCAATGCAAAACAACGCAAAGCAAAATTCGCCAGCCCAACGGGCCAAGGGCGTGCTAAGATCTCCGGTGACTGGTTAAACATATTCTAGTTCTCGCGCGCGGGGCCGCCCCTGGGGGTCCCCAGACGAAAAGTAGCCCGGGACACCCTCGGGACACCCCTGGGACACCCCCGGGACACCCCCGGGACACTCGGATCAGAAATGCCAGACCGGGCAATTTTTCGACACCCCTCACCAGGATCGTGGCCTCCGAGGGGAGGGGCGCAATCGACTACCCCCCCTCCTGACCCAAGAGGTCCCCAAGACTGCCCAAGAGGCCCACGAGACGCCCAAAGAGCGCTCCAAGACGCCGATGATGACCCCAAGACAGCCCAAGAGGCCTCCAAGTGGCCTCCAAGAGGCCTCACAAGAGGGCCCGAGAGGCCAAAATCATAAATTTTAATATGGTTTTGAAGGATTTTGGCCTTGTCGCCTTTTCGGCCTTCCGATGCTCCAAGACGGCCCAATAGGCCTCCAAGAGCGCCCCAAGACGGGCCAAGAGGCTTCCAAGAGGGCCCAAGAGGGCCCCGAGACGGCCCAAGAGGCGCCCAAGACGGCCTAAGAGGCGCCCAAGACGGCCCCAAGAGGGGCCCAAGAGGGGGACCACGAACCGAAAACTCAAGCCTTCCGCCCCAAGAGGGCCCCAGGAGGCCCCGAGAGGCCCCCAAGAGGCCCCCGAGAGGCCCCAAGATGCCGCCAAGAGGCCCCCAAGAGGCCCCAGGAGGCCCCCAGGAGGCCCGAAAGAAGCCCCAAGAGGCCTCCCAGGCGCCCCCAAACGGCTTCTCAAAAGACCCCAAGAGGCCTCCCAAAGAAGCATCTTGACGACGACCCTGTTTGGCCCCAAGAGCATCACAAGATGCCAACGAGAGGCTTCCTCCTCCGCCCCTTCCCCTTCCTCCTCCTCCTCCTCCTCCTCCTCCTCCTTATCTTCATCCTCCTCCTCTCCTACTCATCCTCTCCTCCTCCTCCCCTCCCCTTCCCCATCCTCATCTTCCTCCTCCTCCTCGGCGGCGCCACAATGGCTCCGGGCCCACGGCGAGTAGCGATCATGCAACATGGGCCAGCGGAATGAGCGAAGCGATTGAATCAGATAGTGCAAAACCATGCAATTCAATACAGAGGAATGCAAAGCCATGCAATGCAAAGCAATGCGAATCAACGCAGAGCCATGCAAAGCCATGCAAAGCCATGCAAAGCCATGCAAAGCAATGCGAAGCCACGCAAAGAAATACAAACCAGTGCATTGCAATGTAGAGAATTGCGAAGACATGCAAAGCACTGCAACGCAACGCAAAGCAATGCAACCAGCAATGCAACATGCAATACAACAAGCGATGCAACAAGCATAGCAACAAACAACGCAACAAGCAATGCGACGCAATGCAAAAAGCAGTGCGTAAAGCAGTGCAGCAAGCAGTGCAACAAGCAATGCAACAAGCAGTGCAACAAGCCATGCAACAAGCCATGCAACAAAACCATGCACAAGCAGGGCAGAACCATGGAACGCCGTGCAGAGCGATGCGCCGCAGTGCGAGTCAACGCAGAGAGCAGTGCACGGCAGGGCAACATGTACAGCGGGGGCGTTGACCTAAGGAACTCTAAATAAGGAACGGGGCCCCTTTTTCCCAGAAGTTAACTCCGATTTCCCATCGAAGACCTACGGAAAACAGAAGCCAAACTGCAAAACAACTAAGGAACACGGAGCCCCTCCCCCACGAAAAGGGTTCCTTCCTCAGCGCCCTGACTGCAAGGCAAAGAGCTTGGCTGCAGGGCGGTGCAAAAGACACAGCGCGGCGACGGGGCGGCGACGAGCCGACCGGACCACCGCCACGCGGGGGGCGCAGCGGCGACGGGGCGACAGCGGGCGGCCGCGGGCGCCCACGGGCCCGCCAGACCGCCACGTGGGGCGCCCACAGCGGCGGCGGCGGGCGGCGACGGGCGGCGGCGGGCGGCCGCAGGCTGGCCGGACCGCCACGGGCGCTCAGGTGGGACACACAAATAAGTACATACAAATGACAGGGTTCCCCACATCTTCCCATATCTTCTGTGTTCTTGTTTCCCCCCCCGCTTCCCATATTTTCCCATACTTTCCTGGGAATCGACGATTGATTGTGTCTGTGTGTTTTTTCCCCTCCTGAAGTTACCCCGGAGAGCAAGCGAGAAAGCCTCAGTGCAGGCACTGTTTTGAGGAGAACTGCAGCGGCACAGCGCGAGGTGCTGCGACGGAGCGAACGAGCGAACGAACGAACGACGCGCGGGGACGTCCCGCCGGGGCGGGCCGGGCCGTTACCGGCCTGCGCAGGAGGCCCCTAGCCTCAGAGGTCATTCTGGCTCACCCCAACGCAGAGGTCAAAGAGCAACCCATCAAAGAGCAGCCCCAGCCAACCCTCTGGACAACCCCGACGGACCTTCGCGCAAGCCCTGGCCAACCTGGGCCAACCCTGCCGGTCAATCCCTCGGGCTAACCCTGGTAGGCATCATTCTTTCCATAAGATACTGTAACAGAGAGGTAGAGTTGGAGAGTGGTAGAGTGGTAGAATCATACAGCGGCAAATTGGGAGCCGCTGGCCACTCGGGCAATATGAGTCGCAGGGTAATGCAACAGTGGAGTGGTCGGGTAGCAAGCTCATTGAACTGTGCAGCGATAGAGATTTCTGGCAGACGAGTAAACACTGCAGCACAGTAGTCGAGCAGTAGAGCAATAGAGTAGGCGAGCAGTGGAGCGGTAAGAGTAGCAGGGTCGTCTCCGAATTCTTGACAGCTCTCAGGCCCCCGAAGCAGCCTGCGGGAGCCGAAGATCACGAAAAGACTCTGGCTCTGGTTCTTCCAGCCAGGTGGCCTCCAAGAGGCCTCTTGGGAACATGCAGAGACCTCTGGAGATATCCAGAGGTTCCTCAGAGACCTCTGGAGACTTGGAGGGACAGAAAACGAGGACCATGTGAAGACAGCCCCGGAAGAAACGACCCCAAGGCGGACCAAAAACATCGATCCTCTGCGGCAAGCTCGTGCCGTGACGGCCCTGGCGCTGGCTTCTGGCTCCGCGTGCATCGCTCAGCCTTGAACAAGCCGGCGGCTTCTCGATCGCCAGACCGTTCCAGATTGGCCGACTCTGAGGCACTGGCGTTAGGTCGGGCATGTCCCCCCACAGGGGGATTTTGGAAGAAAACTAAGATGTATTCAAATACATATATATATATATATATGTGTGTGTGTGTATATATATGTATGTATTCAAAAATAATGGACAAATCGTCCCCAGACTAGTTTAAACTATTCTTGGCTACTCCTCCTGCCGACTCAACGCTGGCGGCTTGCAGCCTTGCACGCTGGCGTCGGGGCCGCCGCCGAGTCGACACGGCACGAACCTGCCGCAGACGCAGACGCAAGGAGGGAGCAGCGAGGTCGCAGCCGCGGGGCACATGGGCGTATGTCCCCGCCCACCGCTGGCCCAGCAGCCGCGCCGAGCCAGAACGCAACAAGGCACCCGCGGAGCCGCCGCCTCTTCCCCCGCTCCTCCTCGTCCTCCTCCTCGTCACCCTCGTCCTCCAACTCCTGCTCCTGCACCTGCTCCTGCTCCTGCTCCTGCTCCTCCTCCTCCTCTACCTCCTCCTCCTCCTCCTCATCCTCCTCCTCCTGGTCCTTCTCCTCCTCCTCCTCCTCCTCCTCCTCCTCCTCCTGAGAACTGAAAGCAGCAGGGTGCCTTTACCCTAGCTGCTGCTTGAAACAGCGCGTAGCGCTGTTCAAACCTTGGGAAGCCCCCGGGCCGCAGGAGGCCCTCCTCCTCCTCCTCCTCCTCCTCCTCCTCATCATCATCATCATCAACAACAACAACACCAGCATCATCATCATCAGCATCATCATCAGCAGCATCATCAGCATCATCAGCATCATCAGCAATATCATCATCAACATCATCATCAGCATCGGCATCATAATCATCAGCATCGCCATCATCATCATCATCATCATCATCATCATCACCATCATCATCATCATCATCATCATCATCATCATCATCATCATCATCTCATCATGCATCATCATCACACATCATCTATCAACCATCACCATCACCATCACCATCGACCACCATCATCACCATCACCATCATCATCATCTTCTCCATCACACCACCAACCTATCATCATCACATCATCAGCAGCATCAGCATCATCATCAGCAGTAGCAGCATCAGCATCATCATCAGCATCAATCATTATCATCATCAATCATCACCAGCAGCAGCATCAGCATGCAGTCATCAGCATCAGCATGTCAGCATCAGCATCAGGCATCAGCATCAACATCAGCATCAACATCAACATCAGCTACCTCCTCATCCTTCTCCTCCCTCCTCCTCCTCCGCCCCCCCCCCTCCTTCCTCCTCATCATCAACTCATCCTACTGTCTCGTCCTCGTCCTCCTCGTCCTCCTCATCCCGGCCCTTCGGCCTCACTCCTCGGCGTCCTCCTCCTACCTCCTCTACATCCTCCACGTATCCCCGAACCTCCTCCCTCATCCTCCTCATCCTTCTCCTCCTCCGCCTTCCTCCTCCTCCTACCTCCTCCTCCCCCTCCTCCCTCCTCCTCCGGTCCTCCTCCTCCATCAGGCAACCTCCTGTCCCCCCCCCCTCTATCCTCCTCTTCCCTCCTCGATCCTCTCCTGCCTCCTCCTCCTCCTAGCCTCCTCCGCACCTCCTCCTTCTCCTTCCACCCCATGGTGCTCAAGGGGGGGGGGAGGAGGAGAATGCAAGAGCCGACCGCGCCACTCTCCAGGATAACCGCGAGCTGTACGGCGTTGTCCCCGCGTCCTCTCGCCCGCCCACGCCAGAGCCATGGTCATGGGGATGGTCGCCTGCCCCCCGCCGCCCCGAGGCAAAGAAGGAGGGAAACGGCGGAGCAGAAGGGGAGGAACGGCGAGGAGCAGAAGGGAGATGGGGAGGAGGAAGGGAGGGGGATAGGAGGGTGAGGAGGAGGAGGATGGGGAAGAGGAGAAAGAGGGGGAGAAGCGGAGGATGAAATTGAGGAGGAGGGCTTTCCTTCGGGCTTCCAACGGCTCGACGACCTAGAAATGGAGGAGGCGGAGGAGGAGAAGGAATAGGAGGAATAGGAGGAGGAGGAGGAGAAGGAAAGGGGCGGAGAAGGAGGACGAATAGGACGAGGATGCGAGAGGAGGATGAGGATGGAGGAGGAGGATGAGGATGCGAGAGGAGGCAGGAGAGGAAGGAGGATTGTAGTGCAACGCTGACGCCCTGAGAGTAAGCATGACCCTATCGAAGTCGACAGGGGTTCAAGGCTCTCCCGCGCTTTGAAGGCCGGTGCTAGCAAATGAGTCCGCGGCTCGTGCCGCGTACATCTGGTGCCAGTGGTACCTCCTGGTACCTGCGCCACCTGTGGTGCAGATGGCACCTGTGCTGCACGTGTTGCCCGTGGTGTCTCTGTCAGATGTGGTACCTGCGGTGCCTGCGGTGCCTGCGGTGCCTCTGGCACCCGTGGTGCCTCTGGTGCCTGTGGCGCCTCTGGTACCTGCGGCATGTGCCGCACTTGTGGTAGCGGTGGTACCTGGGCACCCGTGGTCTACGTAGCCCGTGGTGCCTGTGATACCTATTGTGTTTCGTGGTGCCTGTGCTACCCATGTCACTTGTAGCACCTGTGGTACATGTGGTACATGGGACACCTGTGGTTCCTGTGTACCCTGTGATGCCTGTGGTGCCTGTAATAGCTGTGGTGCCTGTGGTGCCTGTGGCACCTGTGGTACGTATTGTGCCTATTGTACGGTCCCTGTTGTATTCTGCGATGCCTGTGACACACATGGCACATGCAGTGTTCTAAGCATGCGAGCAGGAAATGCGAGACCTGTGGCTGCCCCCGCTGATGTCTTGTGGGGGTGAAGGCCTCCTGAGCATGGCTATGAAAGACTATGCTGGTCGGAGAGCCTGACAAAGTGTGAAAAATCCATCATCATCAGCAACATCATCCTTATCATCATCGTCAGCAGCATCATGGACATCATAATCATCAGCATCATCATCAGCATCATCACCATGATATGAATATCACCAACACCATCATCGGCAGCATCATCATCAGAATCATCGTCATCATCATCAGCAGCATTATCAGCATCATCATCATCAGCAACATCATCATCGTCATCATCATCGTCCGCATCGTCCTCCTCCTGTGTATCCTTTTCCTTTTCTGGAATCGTGATTCCCAACGGTTTCCTGATTCCAATCATAAACAACATTAGTATTCGCATCGTCATCCTCCGCATCGTCGTTGCCGCCAGCATCGACAATGGCATGCTCAACATTCGAATTATAATCACCACCATCGTCGCCATCACCATCATCATCACCATCGCCATCACCATCGCCATCATAATCATCATCAAAAGCAGCATCAGCATCAGCATCATCATCATCATCATCAGCAGCAGCAGCAGCAGCATTATTATCAGCATCCTTAGCCGCAACACCATCGCCATCGGCATCAACATCGTGATCATCGCCAACATCCCCATCATATTCATCAACCCCACTACCCTCATCATCCAACTCCTCCATCTGTGGCATCCTGTCCAAAGAAAACACGTCTGCCTCCGCTGCGGTCCAATACAAGTTCTAATATCAGGATCCAGCTGAAGGCACGGGGACGCCTGGACTGTCCCAATGCAAATCACTGCGAGGATCCCTTATCCCACCTCCTCTTCGTCCGCCTCCTTCTCTTGAACTCCTTCGCCAATCCTTTCTTCCTCCTCCTCCTCCTGATGCTGCTCCTCCTCCTGCTTTCTCCCGTGCCCCGTGCCCGGGAAGCCACTCCAAAACTTCGTGTTCGGGCGCAGCGAGCAGCCGGGCCGAATTTCGGCCGCCCGCATCGGCTTGATCCGTCCTCCTCCTTTCCTTTCCCTTATAACTAACTCCTCCCTGTCGCACCCCGAGGCAGGTCGAAAGGGCGGGCTGTGCATTTCGACGGGTTCTGCAGCTTAAACATGGGTAGAAGTCTCACACATGGAGGGCGGGTCGCGTCCAAGATGTGCTCTCGCCTTGGCGCCGCGCACACTCGGTTTCAAGATGTGCACGATCTTCACGGATTTAGCGGGTCGATTCCAAAACGTGGTTCTCGCATAAGCGCCGCGCGCACTCGGGTTGGAAAACTATGTTTTCTCACAGATGGAGGGCGGTCGCTTTCAAAATGTAGCTCTCGCCTTGGCGCCGCGCGCATTTGATGAAACAAATACCAGAGCCTCACGATTGAGGGCGGCGCCTTTTCAAAATGTTGCTCGCACTGTAGCGCCCCTCACATTCGTTTTTGAAAACTGCGAGAGTTTCAGGACTAAGGGCGGCTCCCTTTCAAAATGTAGCTCTCGCCATAGCGCCGCACAGGCTCGCCTTAAAACATGCAAGACTTGCACTCGTTCCCGTGGCTAACGTACCAAAGACGGCGATCCGGCGCGACTCAGGTTTGTCAGGGCGCAACAGTCACGTTGAGTCGCGGTGCTGAAATCCAGCAATGGTGTTTTGGCATGTTTCAGCATCGTCAGCAATAGTCAGGTTGGTTCGTTGCGTTGGAGTCAAGAGGAATGGTGCTTTGGTACGATTCAGGATCTTCAAGCAGTTGTCCCCCAAAGGGGCACTTCCCTCAGTGTAAATGAATATCTGTGAAAGGGGCCCATGACGAGGGAGCTTGGAGGGAGGGCTGGTTCCAGCATCGTTGATGAGTCTTGGGTGTACACTGGTCCTCCTCCTCATTCTCCTCCTCCTCCTCCTCCTTCTCCTTCTCCTCCTCCTCCTCCTCATTCTCCTCCCCCTCCTCCTCCTCCTCCTCTTCCTCCTCCTCCTTCTCTTCCTCATCATATTCCTCCTCCATCCCTCCCGCCGCGGCGGCACCTGGCGCCGCCGCGGCTGCTGCGGACGCTGACGGCGCCGCCTCTGCAGCAGGCCTTCGCCAGCGCGCGGACAGGATCGCCCAGATACAGTCTCAGGCTGCCCCCCCTGGAGGAGCAACGCCCATGGAGTCATGAAGTTCCGCTTCTGATCTGCCAGCTTGCCAGCCTTCAGGGGGGACCCCTGCAGCACTCTCGCAATCTTTCATCAGGCGTGGGTTTGTCTTCCCAGCGGGGGGCGCGGTGCGAGTGGGGACTGCCCGGCGTTGCGCCGTTAGTGACCCTCGCACCGTTGCTCCCCGGCCCCGCGCACGGCGCGGAGAGTTCAACTCTGCCTCTGGCTGGATGGAACAAAAAGCCAATGTCTGGGCCAGCTGATGTTATAGTCGCTGACTGTCTGCATCTGGCTCGTGTTGATCTTTGGCGCAGGAGGGGCCTCCCACGCTTTCTAAGAAGTCCTGGTGTCCAGACGAAGGATAGATCGGTTCTGTCGCGACGTTCGTCGCTGCTTGCTCGTGCCGATGCGGTCGTGTCGCCGTCCTCGTCGTTACAGCTGGACGCCAGGCCAGGCAAGACGCGCACGCGCGCTGCCTGCGATTTCTCTCGGCCTTCCCTGCTTTACCCAGTTGCTCAGCTCGGTGCAGGCGTAGGCAAGAGTGTCCATTCGGTCACTGTGGTTCAGCTTCCTTTGGCCGATGTGGACGATAGATTCGAGTCCCTTCTCCATGAGCGAGGATTGCACGTCTCTGGCCAGGCTGAGCTTGGATCGGAGCTGGCGAAGGTCAGCCCTCCCTCTCTGGTTCGCCAGCCTGCCCGTCCCCAACCTTTGCCAGGATCGCTTGTTTTAAGGTCTCAGAACGCGGGCGTCGGCTCCGACGCCCCACGGCAGCCCGTGCAGTCTGTTTCCTCTCCCAAGCAAGCTCCTGCCAAGGATGGAGGTGCGAGACCTGATCCCAACAGTGTTGAGCTTTGTATCAAGACCATCAACTGCAACTCATGGGGCACCATGCGCGGCCTTTTGGAAAGCCTCTCACACGCCCATATTGTCCTTTGTCAGGAGCACCGCTTGAGAGGGGAAGATGTGCAGGCGGCCAACGCGCGGTGTATCAAGAGGGGCTGGAAGTCCCTCTGGTCCGAGGCTGAGAAGACCGAGGCCGACACCTCGGCGGGGGTCGCCATTTTTGCTAAGGATTGGATCGGACTTCAAGGTATGGAAGGAGGTGAGATTGTTCCAGGCAGGTGTCTTGCTGGCTCCATGCACCTTCCAGGCACCTCCCCCATCGTTGTTGTTTCGTCCTACCTCTACCACACTGAAGAGCTTTCGGATCGCAATCTTGGTATCCTGTCTCGTCTCGGTCTCTTCCTCTCCAGTTGTGATTTGCCATTTGTTGCCGGTGCTGACCACAACTTCGAGCCACCTCTTCTGGAAGATACCGAGTTTGTCAGTAAATTGCGAGGTGTTCTTGTGGTTCCAGCCTCGTGCACGCATTTCCCGTCGGGGAAGTCTTCTGTCTTTGATTATTTTATTTGCTCGGGGGGGCTGGCCAAAGGTGTGAGAGAGTGCGCTGTCGATTTCTCTACGTCCTTGACCCCCCACCGACCTGTCAATTTGATTTTCTTTCCTCAGCTTGCCGTTTTGCAGGCTTTGTCGTTTCGGAAGCCCCCCCCGCTGCCTGTGGAGGCGGCGTTCGGACCTCGGCCCCAAGGTTCCTCCTGGGCCCGCGAGCTGGATCTGGCCAAGGCGGCCCTGGACAAGGTTAAAAAACAGGATTCTGGGGGGCCCACAAGCTCTTGGGTCCGTTGTACCAGGCGTGGGCGGACCGAGCCGAGTCCGACCTCGTGCCGATTCTTGGGGCCGAGCTGCTCAAGAAGGGCTGTCGTGGGTCGGGGCCTCAGTTGGTCTGGCGCTCACTCCTCACTGCCGACGGCCGCAGTAAGTACCCAGAGCACCGAGCTATTCGTTGGCTGGCGGCTCAGTGGCATGCCTTAGTTCGTGCTCGCCGTGCAGGCGACCTCCGTTTGTCGGATAAGCTGGGCCTCTTGCTTTGCCAGCCGCCGACGCTCATCGCGCAGCACATGGGCTCCAGGACCCAAATTTTTTATCGTGCTGCTCGCATT
>CAUYUJ010014315.1:69104-79104 GCA_963575745.1 Prorocentrum cordatum
CCCTCTTCCCCTGATGACGTCTTGGGAGTGTTCGCCCCCCCCCCGCGTACCGTTCTTTTACACACAGGTTTCCCCGGAATTGGGTTTTCGCCTGTATTTTTTCCAAAATGCTGCTCTCGCTGAAGCGCCAGCCTCATTTTCGGGCCCCGCTCGTTCCGAATCGTGCTCCCGCTGCAGCGCTGGCATCATTTCCGCCGGCGCCCGGGCTGCACGCCCGAGCTGGCGCCCGGGCCGGCGCCCGGGCCGGGTCCAGAGCCGGTTCCGGCTGGCGCCGGAAAATCGAGTTCCGAGGCGGCGCCGAAAAAAGGCCATTCCAATTCAATTTTTTTTGAAAATGCTGAATTTATTTTTCTGGCGCCCGGGAGGCCCCCCGGGCCGATTCCGACGCCCGGCGCCCGAGCCGGCGCCCGGGCCGGACGCCCGAGCCGGCGCCCGGGCCGGCGCCCGGGCCGGGTTCGGAGCCGGTTCCGGCCGGCGGAGGAAAATCGAGTTCCGTGGCGGCGCCGAAAAAAGGCCATTCCAATTGAAAATGCTGAATTTCTACTTCTGGCGCCCGGGAAGCCTTCCCCGGAGTCAGGTTTTCGCCTGCATTTCTTCCCAAAGTGCTGCTCTCGCTGATGCGCCGGCCTCATTTTCGGGCCCCGTTCGTTCCGAATCGTGCTCTCGCTGCAGCGCTGGCCTCATTTCCGTGCTTCCGCTCCCGCTGCAGCGCTGGCCTCATTTCCGCGCTTCCGCTCGTTTCGACTCGTGCTTCCGCTGCAGCGCTGGCGTCATTTCCCGTGCCATGCCACGAAATGCAATGCAATGCCAGGTTGATACTACGCTTCGCGGTGCTCTTCTACGCCATGCCATGCCGTACTCAACAATGCATCGCGTACCCTTTCGGGATCATCGCCCTGCCTGACATCCGACTGTGCGAGTAGAGAGGGGATCTGCGCCATGGTAAGGGATGGGAGGGAGGGGTAGGATGTCAGATATGACGCGAGCGCACCTAGTTTGTCCTCCTCCCCCTCCCCCTCCCACTCCCCCTCCCCCTCAGCAGAGATCCTTATTATCCTTTAGCCGGTAGTGCCGGACCATGCTGCATCTCTGTCTCTGACCCTACTCACACGAAACCTGAATCTTCGCTCCGGTTTGTGTTTCCGAATTTTATGCTCTGATAAACTTCAGGGCTGATTCTGGGTCTAAGTAAAGTTCTGAGTAGCAACAGTCCTAGCACCTGTGTAAGTATAGATTTATTCACATGCATATTGTTACACGCGCGCCTGCATGATACACTAATCGAGCAATGAAAAGAAAGAGAAAGCGAGTGAGGTGAGAGCGGTGGCGGCAGGCGAGGTCAGGCCTCAAGTCTGAGTAGATCTCGTTCAGTGTACTCCTGCTTCCTGTTCTGAACCTTCCTCGCGATGAACTGCTTGCCGTTGATCGTCATGATCTGCCAAACTCCTGTACTGACCAGCCTCATGATCTGAGGGAATACTCCTGTCTTGGTGGGCGCGTCGCATATCATATTATGAGTTGGACATTGTACGAAGTATCTGATTATCACCGTCAATCTCTCTTCTCTAATCGATAGAATGGAAAGCCTGCTATTCTTATCACTCGGGACCCCCTTGACTCCACAGCACAGGTTGCCAGAAATCCAGACAATCCGTATAGTGGTCCGTGACTATCTCCATCTCGCCGGAGTCGAAATATTCCAGGACGTCTCGAGGTCTATGCTGATACTGTGAGCTTCTCAAAAGTTCTGTGAATCTCATACTGATGAAATGTGCGTACTGGTTTACCTTATATCCTGCATTCGTCTCCGCATGACATGTGCCGTGGCTGATCCTCTTGGCCTTGTTACTCTGAATAACCATTTTGTGACAGGGTCCTCCGAAATAGTGCTCGTCGTCGGGCACGGCCTTGTCCTTCTTGTCGTACCGGATCTTGTCCATCTTGTCCTCCATCAAGAGAACTGCAATACCTTCCTGAGGATATGATGTCAGCGAGTTCCCGTGACTTGCGTCCGCCACATATGCCAATCGAAACGCAGGGTCCAACTCAGGAAAGTGTAGTCCTGCAAGATGTCGGTTGCGATGTGCTCGTCCTATGATGATGTTCAGCTGGTTCAAGTGTTCCACTCGTGCGTCTCTCACGTATTGCTGTAGTTGGACCGTATCACAGTATATGTCCTCTCGGGTTTGGCACAACCGCAGCAGGGAACAAATGCCGCTCCGTAGCTGATGTATTTCATTCGTCGTCAATGGCTCCTTGGTCTGAGCCTGCCGTTCTTTAGTCATGATAACTTTATTCAAACCGTCGACGCTCTTATCCTGATGAATCAAGAGATGTCTATGTCCTATGAGGTCGTACGTCATTCCCATGTGGTGAAGGGCAAGGTGTGTCGTTTTACTTTGCCAAATCGCCGTTCTGTCTTCTTCGTGCCCACTGCGTCCATTCCTTCAGCGCCAGAACAATGATGTCGTCCACGTGCACCGTCCAGATCATCTTGACCTTGCCGCTCTCGACCCACATGAAGAAGTTGTCTTCGAACGCGCTCTGGACTCCATGAAGGTCATTCTTGATGAACATGCTGAGTGCCAACTGCCATGGCAGTGGGGCGCCCACGGTACCGTAGATCGGTTGCAGCATCATGAGGTAGAAGAAAGGGGCCTGGCTTTCGCTGGTGCGCATTGTTGATCGGCCGTAGTTTCGAAAGTGACGCCAAACATTCGATGGAGGCTTCCTGAATATTTTCCGCTCTTGTCTTATCTCGATTCTAAGTTGCGCCGCGTACTTCTTGCGGTCCTGGTAGTTCAATCCCTGCAGGAAAGCCGTCGATATATCCCACGACTCCATATCCATCTCCTTCTCCATGCTGAGCAGGGAAGCCACCATGCGTTATGATAATCTTGATGCAGTGCTGCTGTGTCGCATAACGTCATGCTTCTGGGAGTCTAGGAACCCGCGGCCACAGAGCCGTGACTTGATCATGTAGTACAGCTGGTAATTGTCGTCATACATCTTCTTCCATCTCCGTACCCACGCCGCATCTATGATATTGCCGCTGCCGAGGCTATTTCCATGCACTGCCCGAAAGCACTGATTGTCTATGAAAGATCAGGCTTCTTGTTGATCTGCTTTGTCTACGAGACTCCAGTGTTCATGCATCTCCGCCTCGGTCAATACATCATCACTCTGTGCGTATATAGCCTCACCCGTGACAATGTCGAAGTAGAAACGCCTGTTCTGAAAAAAGGGGCCTGGTATGACCCAGTGTGCCTCATGACAATCCCAGGGTAGTGTCTGATGATCCATCGTATGCAGGTTGGATGAGATCTCGCTCGCCATCTCCATCATTCTGGTCTGGTATTCGTCGATCTCGTCCTCCTCCAAGTCGGGTGCGTGAAGATAATGGGTCCTGAAGTCGTCGAATGAGACCTGTTGGTTGAGGAAGGCGTGGTAGTCTTCCAGGAGCTTGGGTCGCTTGGTCTCAGTGAGCATCGGTGGTGACGATGTTTGCCCCTTGATGATGGGTGAGCGTTCGCCTCGCTTGTGGCTGATCGCGTCGTCCATCGGGTCACCAGATCCTGCCGATTTCGTCGGTGAGATCGGACAGCCGTGGCCGTCAGCGGGAGCTGCTCCTGGGTCATCGTCGTCGGTCTTCCTGATCTTGGTTGCTGGTGAGCTCGTTCCCGATGGTACTTCCTTGGTCTTGGTGCTTTCTACGTTCGTCGGTAATCGTATGTTAGACTCGTCTTCAGGATATTCACGCGTGTCATCGAGAGTGGGTTCTTCCTCGGGATCCTTCAAAGTTTCCGCAGGTGATGTTTGACCCTCTGGATACTGAATGGTCGGTGCTGGAGATGCCGGTGGTGTCCTGGTCAATGGTGAGGTCGATGTTGGAGGTCTTGCCTGCGGTGTCGTCGGTGCCGTCTGCGGGGCAGCGGCCGTGCCTGTCGAGGCTGATGCTGAGTCGGATTGCTCAGCAATTGGTAGTAGTGGTGATGTCTCTGTCTGCGGTCTCATGCTCGTTGCTGGTGTTGGTGCTGTCGTAGTCGATGCCGGTGTCGGTAATGATGTGTCCTGTCTATGTCCTTGATCTCTTGTCGGCGGTGCTGAACCTGCTCTGATAGGTCGCCTCGGAGTTCTGGGTTCTCGAATATTCGGCTCACATCTGGGAAGTGGCCGGAAAGCTGCTGGTACAGGTACGTCTACTGGAACTGCCGCTGGTTGTCGAATGCCTGCGCCAGGGTTGTCTGGAGGTTGAGGAGGCTGAGATGGTGCCCAGGGTGCCATTATCTCTGGGTCGCCCGTCTTGTCGTGGTTCATGCTGTCGTCATCGACGTGTATGTTCTGAGATGAGTTGCCGTATTCGTCGTTAAAGATCACTCGTCTTGTTGACCGTGATACTGACGAACTCCGTGATACTATTGATCGTGCTGGCGTGTTAGTGGGGTTCGTTCGTGTAGCTGGCGCTGCTGGAGGTGGTCCTCGGCCGTCGCCGTGTCCTGCCTCTATCGATGAGATGTCGTCCAGAATGGTAGTGTCCGAGAGCTCCTGCCTGACTGTCGTGACAGGCGCTGGTGGCGCCGGAGGTGGAGCAGGAGGCGCAGGAGGTGATGTCGTAGTTGGTTGAAGCTCACCCAATGGCGGTCGCCCTGCTGGTGTTCGCATCGCCAGCGCCGTCGGAGGCACCGTCGGTCCTTGAGGAGGCTGAGGTGGATCATCAGGTGGAAATCCGACGTCATCTGGCGGTATTTGTGGTCCTTCGTCGTCATCAAGATCTATGTCGACGCCGGATATGTCGCCGAAGTCGGGTACTCGGCATTCTCTGATGTCCTCGTGTTCCTCAAATTTCTCGAAGGAATAAAATAGCACCGTGGTCAGGTCGGCATCATCGGAGTTGGGCAATTGCTTCTTGATGTCCAAGATCTGTTTGCTGGGATCGATGTCTCTGATCGCATATGTCTTCCGATTGCCTATCGACCACGTCACTTGTCGTCCGTATCGGGCGCCAGTGATGATATGCAACTTCTTGACGCATCTGCCGTAACATATTCCATCGATAGAGAAACTCCATTCCTTCTCGCAGAATTGCTTCGCGAAGGTCCATATTCGCGGTGGTGAGGTCGTCAAGCTCGGCGGCGATGGACGTCTGGCGCCGTCTTCACCGACTATCGTCCCGCACAGGTAGACCTTGAACGGTATTTGGCCCTCTATCATGTCCAGGAGGTCGCGGTGATCTTCAAGGACATGAATGGTCGCGAAGGCTGAGAAGGGAATGTCCTGCTGCTCGGTAATCATGGCCGTGATGGTCTGATGCAGTCGGATGTGCCTCAGAGGCACTATGTATGGGTATCCGTTCCACATCACGATGGCGCCTGACGGTTTCAGATGAAGAAGGTCGCAGGGTCCTCGCCAGCCTTCCTGGCCATTGTGCTCGGGTGTTCTGTAGAGGTCGACCTTGTCGCCCACGTTGATCTTGGCCAGGTCCAGCTGTCTCGGTCTAGTCCGATTCGCCATCGCGATTCTTTCCTCCACGATCGTGCGAAGAACGTTCTGCTTTGACTTGATGCGCATCCTGACGTTCGCTTCGAAAGTGTCGGGCGTCGTCTCCAGGGCCCCTCCATAAGCCGTAGTGTTGGTGCTGTCCAGCTCGAAGAAATCTCTCGAAGTGTAGCCCAACAAGGCGTTGCATGGCGTAGAACCTCCATAAGTAAGAAGATGATTCTGAGCCTGCACTGCTTCGTATATCAAAACTTCATCGGAGATCGGGATACCTTCCTTGACCGCGTGCACCTTGCTCTTGAGGGCGATGCTTTTCGTCATCCTGATGTGGCCACCGATGAGGCCCGCTGTCGTATGTTGGCCTCCGGCGGGGGCCGCTCCGGCAAAGTCCCGCTTGATGTTGTAGCGATCCATGGTGGTGCCGACCAGGTCACCAGTGAGGGCGCCTTCCTGGTCGGACACGAGGAAGGTAGGGGGACCGATGATGCGTGCCCATGTCTCCACGAATGCTGATAAAAATGAAGGTGCCGTCTTGTCTTTCATCCACGCCACCTGCTTGAATATGATATGCTCGTCTATGAGGAGGAGCCAGACCTTTATCCCATTAAAAGAATAGATATCCTTGCAGTCTCTGATTGAAGTGTGTTGTGATATTGGCATTCACCGAGGGCTTGGCCAATGGCTGGGCGAACCTTTGACATCCATCGCAAAGTTCATTGGGTATCCGCCAGCGTAAATTCAATATATCTTTGTCCAGCCCAAGGTGCTTCAGTAACTGTATCATCTCGACCGGAGAGGCATGCCACAATTTGAGGTGGAAGCCAAGTAGTAATGATAGTCATCCTTGCTCCGATGCACATTCCTCCAGCTGTTCCTTGAATCGTTTCAGGTCAAAGTTCGGCTGAATCGTGATCTTCTTATCTGGCCGATCGTTTGAGATACCTGGCACTTCATGGTCCGCAGATGTGCCCCCGATGTTCTTGTCAGGATCTTCAGGATGTTGCGCTTGGTCGGGCTCGTGAATCAGGTCGGAACTGCTGGCGGGCTGAGGTGCCGGATCAGGAGATGGGTTGGCTTCTGGTGGTGCTTCGGCTGCCGGTGGTCCTAGTCCAGGTGGTGGTTCTGGAGGTGCAGGTGCCGGTGGAGGTTCTGGAGGTACTGGTGCTGGTGGAGCAGCGGGTGCTGGTTCACGGTCGGGAGCGAACCTGCATCCCTTCGTCCGTGTGTGAGGTACTTCTGCCTTGTTGCCGTGCTTGCACCGAGGGCGCGCCCAGAACTGGTCCAGGATGGGAACCTTCTGGTCGGTGATCCTCTTGGCCATGTCTCGCAGGAGTTGCTGACGCAGTCGATCTGGATACACCTTGGCTCTCGCGGCACGACAAACACCCTTGCGTTGTCCGACAAGCCACGCATGAGGTCGTGTGCAACGACACCGTTGAGCGAGACGGCGGCGCCTGAAGCTCCCAACGAACATGGTTCTCTTCTTTATCGGGGATCCATTCTTCGTCTTGTAGTCCGCGTCTACACTGGTCCGTGATGTTCTCGTCGGTCTCTCGTTCGATGTCGTATATCATCTCCAATGAAGACTCGGACCATATGCCACTGTTGCGAGGGTTCTCGACCAGGTAGTCGTCCATCTTCGAGGTCTCTCGACACTCGTTATCGATCCAAGTAAGTAGTGGTGCGTCCCGTTCTTGATTGATCTTCTTCTTCTCAGGATTGGCTGTCTGACTAGCGATGGGCCACGGCGTGCATTCTGGTGAAAAAAACTTGATCCGAACTCGTACCTTCTTGCGAAACGAGGTGATCAGATGTTGATGTTCGGGTCGCCGGAGATCCCATCCATACCTGTGGTCCGTCGGGAATGCCACGATGCGGTTTGAACGAGATCCCACGATGATGTCAATGTGCTGCTTCCTGCCATGTGTTCTTGAACGTCTACCTCTCTGACGTTGCTCTTGACGAGGTGTTCGACGAAACGCCCGCAGCTGTCGGGCGTGATGACAGGAAGCTGAGATTTGGTATAAAATCTCTCTGGTATTCCAACGTAGGATTTGCTGATTTTTTCCTGGTCGTGCTTGTCCAAGTCGGTCGGGGTGAGATCCTGGTAGTCCTTGTGATCCTTGAAGTTGGCCCATGTCTCGTGGTAGTGCTGGTGCTAGGAGATCTTATACTTTTGTGGTAGGCTCTTGCTGGCCGCGTATGTTCCAGGATATGATGATGTTGCTTGCTGTGTCGTCGGCTTTGTTGGTGGAGTCGAAAAGATATCTGAGGGCGGTCTCGAAATGGTGGAAGTGTGTCTTTGTGCCAAGTCGCCATCAGTGACCAATGATGCTGCGCTCGATCGTTATTGCTTGAGTTGTCTTACTTCGTCTCGAAGCGATTGCAGCTCACTCTTCATCATGTCTGTAAGCTTCGCACCGGTTTGTGTTTCCACGGGCTGTGAGATCATGTTGTCGCTGACTTCATCTTTGGAGTGAAAACTTGATGGGCGTTGTACCTTATCTTGGTTCCACTCATTGTCCGTCTCCCAGTCCATTGCGTTGACGGCTGCCGGGTACTTCTTGAGCTCGTTGTGTAGACATGTCTGGTCCACCTCCTCGGGATTGTCACAGTTGTCGATCGGGGTCATGTAGTGGCCCGAGTTGGTATGCAGGGAGACGGATGTACATTGGCTTCTTCTGATGTATGCCGCATTCATTATAAGGAAGTAGTGCCAAAATGCCGCCCATGAGCGGTAGAACGTTCGCGAACATTGAGGCCTCGAACTTGATGGGGGATTTCAGCGGAAATAGGCCGGGGCAAAATGATCCAGGGCCTCCGATGAAATCTCCTGTGAACGCCGCGTTCTCGAGCATGGGTATTCCCAGTGGTACTTTGGACTTGCCGATGCCTGGTGTTGGTGCTCCATCTATTCCTGTGAACTTGGCTGTCGCGGGCATGAGGTCGTAGCTGATGCCGAGAGGCTCGAGTACGTCCTTATAGTATTCCAGGAGAGTGTCCGTGCCCATGATGCCTGATGCCGCTCCTGGATCGTACAATAGTCCGTGTCGTTTCTGGCCTCTGACGGTGTGGAATGTGCCTTCTCTCGCTCCCGTAGGGAACATCGATTGATCATAGAAATCAAGTCCTCCTGGCACTGCGCCTCTCGGTAGTCGTTGCCGGCGGTGGCGCCGAAAGTGCTGTCCTGGGGTGCCAAAGTCCACTCCTCGGCTGGAGGTTGACACCGATGATGATATGTCGTCGTCCATTGTCGATGTGGTAGCGGTTCTCGGTGCTGGTGCCGACGCCGTCGCTTCCCGCATGGGAGATTCCGCGTCCGCGACGGCGATCCACGAGCCCGATGATCCTGATGGTATAGGTGATAGTGCTCCAGGAGGTCGTCGTTGAGCTGGTGAATTTTCATCATCCTCGTACCATGTGAGAAGATCGGCTCCGTGTCTCATGGGTGCTCCTGTCCGTGTGAAGCCGGTGTAGGTCTGGCCGAATTCTTCGTCGATCTTCGGGAAGTTGCTGTTCGTGCTTCGAGAGGAGTTCACGAACCCTTGGCAGTGCCAGTCGTCACTATCATCGTCCTCGTCGTATTCATCATCGCAATGTTGGTGTCGTCCTTTGCCTCGGCCTTTCTTACCCTTTCGTTTGCCTTTGCCTCCTTGGTATCGATCTCGTCGAGGTCCCCATCCGTAGCGACTGCCGCCTTTCTTGCCACCTTTCTTTCCGTTGCTCTTGCTCTTACCCTTGTCGGTGTCTCTGTTGCCGTCGCCCTTGCCAGATGGTGAACCTTTATCTTGTCGGTGGTCAACTTGCTGCTTATTGTCTTTGCTGTCACCCTTGGCCGGGCAGTCTGGAGTGTTGCGCCACTTGGAGCCGCATTTTGAACATCCACGTCCTTCATTTTTGCCGCGTCCTTTACCTCCTTTGCTGCCTTTGTATTCGTCTGAATCCGATGAGTGATCATCCTGCTGATCTCCGTGACTGTCCCAGCTTGAATTGTTCCAGTCATTGCTGCTCCAGTCCTCATCACCCCAGTTGACCTCGTACTCGTCCCAGTCGTCGTCGTACCAGTCGTCGTCGTCCCACCAGGAGTCGTCGCCGTAGAAGCCGCCGAAGTCGTCGGTGTGGCTCTTGGCTTGGTCTGCCTTGGTCATTCGGCTGAGCAAACCCTTTATCTCTCCATATATGTTCAGGTCTCCGTCGACCTTCAACTTGATGTCGTCTATCTTCCGCTGAGGTAGTTCGCTTCCCGACAGTAGTAGGTGAGATCGTCCTATGGCGTTGATCTCCAGACCTGCTGTCTCCGAGGCCTCGTCATAGACCATCTCGAAGGCCGCGATATACTGAGCTAAGTCTCGGGGGCTTCGTCGGACCGCGAAGAACGCATCCAGGTGCATCGTCGCGTTGTCCTGCTCGTAAGGCCGTGCTCTTGTCCAAGCCACCGTGTGAACTGGACCAGCCCACTCGGTTATGCCTCTACTCCTCGCTGTGGATCAGCTGCGATGGCGGG
>CAUYUJ010014315.1:84104-89104 GCA_963575745.1 Prorocentrum cordatum
TCACATCAAGCTCGTCCGTCCTAGGCACTTCCTTGGACTCGGTGGCTAACTGAAACCCGCGGGCAGCAGAATCGCTAGCGAGGTCATCAGCCACGGCGTTTCCAAAAGACAGGCAGGCCTGCCAACGAGTGCGAACGCCCCCTTCCTCATCCTCAAGGTGGGAGGGGGTCCAAAATACACGGACAGGGTGGGGCCTCCGAGCGTGCGCCTGACGGATCCTCACCCAAAGGTCAGCATTCTGCTCCTTAGGAGCCTTCCGAACACCCCTACCCATCTGCCAGGCTCTATACAGGGGGAGGTGATCGGTGATAAAATCGAGGGGACCATGGGTTAACTCCAGGGCCAAACAGAAAGCGAGCAACTCCGCGCGCGGGACCGTCTGTCTGGGGCCCACGAGAGGCGCGGAGGCCGCCCAAACAGTGCTCCACGAGAGATCGGCGACGGGGTCCGCCTGGAAAATGACCACTCCCGCCCCACACCGCCGACGGCGCGGATCACTGGAGTACTCACCTCCAGATCCGTCTCCAAACGCGATGAGGGGGCCCTGGAGGGGATCCGAAACAGCAGCACTGGGGTTCCCCATAAGAAGCAGCCCTTTCTCAAGCACAGAATCCTCCGAAAACTCAAGCACCACCTGCTTCTCGGGGGGAACCCCTCGGAGCCAAAGGCTGGGCTCGCTCTCATGGGAGGCCACGGCGCGGGCGATGAGGCTATCACTTTTCCTGCACGCATCATGATGACAGTTGGCTGGACACAGCCATGCTCGGTGCAGGAGCGTCTCAGGCTCCCGCCCGCAGCGCCTGCAGAGCAGCTCCGTGGCGTAGCCCTGTGCACGTTGTCGTTCACGAGTCCACTGGCCTCCAGACACCACTGTCAAGGTGAGGCCCCAGTTCTCCATGTCCTGCTTGCGCTCGTACTTGTCAAGCTCACGCTTGATCTGAGAGAAATCAGCTCCATGTTGTAGGTCATCTGCTCCCTCAAATTGACTGGCCTTCCTCCAAAGCTGGTGTCGGAGGTCTGCCGTGAATTCATGAAACATATCGTGAAGATCGACTTGCTGGTACTGAGGTGTGCCCGCTCTGGGGAAAATCCATTCAATGCCAGCAATAGTCCGAGTCCAAACTTCCGGTTGCTTGCATTCCCAACCAGCACCGACGAGGGTGGCAATAACTGCAGCAACTGGGCCACGAACTCTCTGCCATCTAGCCTTGCCATCGACCACTACAGTATTGTGGATGCGCAACCATGCCCAACGAATGGGATTGTGGTATTGCGGATTGTCAAACCAGAGACGAAGCCATGCCTCCAAGAGTTGACGAGGTAGTTCGAGTCCTGGGTCCCTCTGAGCAAGGGTCGCTTCCAGCGCCGAAGTCAGACATCTGCCTCGCTTGGCACCTGCAATGGCCGACCCTGCCTGGCGCCTGACCTCCAACATCGTGCTGGGAGGCGTGCCAAGAACTTGATGGCCGTAGCATCCCTGTGGTAAAACTCCCGTGCTCCAGAGTGAACTGCAGACTCTGCGAGATTTGGGTCCGAGACGACGAAGGCGAAGCACTCTACCATGACGCCGACGAGCTGCTCCCAGACGTTGGTTGGCCTTCTTCTTTACTCTCCTGCGCCCAGCACTGACGTCCACTCCCAGGTCCGTGGCCGCCAGCTTGTAGGATACTGGGATGCCAAGTCGCCTCATAATCCTGGCCATGCGGAGGCCCAAGGACTTGGACGACGCGATGAGATCAGTTTTGCCCGAGACAACCAGCCTGTACTCCACGAAGGCCGCTCTGAACTCAGCTGCAGCCTCAGCCATATTGGCGATAACGATCTCTTCATCATCATTCTCATCACGTGCCACAGTGTCATCAATGTAGGTGGCCAGCATAGGCTGTGGGGCGACCTTGTGGACTCTCTCTAGGATGGGGTGGAGAAAGACCTTGGCGAGTTGAACCCCCTTGGGGCTGCCTGCCACCAAAGATCGGGCGACGATCAGGAGGTCACTCGCCCACTGCTTGAGCTTGAGGATCCTTGGGGCGATACACATCTGCACCTCCATGAGGACCAATGGCAGGATACCCCACCTTGATGGCTGTGCGCATAAGGATGCACAGCGATACACTATCGTAGAACTTCTCCAGGTCTAGGAGGAGGGTCAGGAAATGCTTCTTGTTGACCATCCCCACTTCGTCGAGGAGAGATCGAAGCATGGCGGCCCGAAGGGCCGAGGACCCCGCCAGCGCCGTGTCCCAGAAGTCGCTGAGCCCCTTGGACCATTCTGCAGCTGGTCCGACTCGAGTCTGACTCCAAACCTTTCCAGTGGTGGGGAGGAGCCCCAACACTCTATCTCCTCCCCTGGGCTTGGCTGCGAGTGCCCCTATCGTCGCATGGATCTGCCTCGGCCATGAGCCTACAACTTCCGCACGATTGAGGAAGTTCACTAGCATCTGCTTGCCTGACACGGGTAGTCTGGCAATATCGTTCACGCTGATGTTATCAACACCCTTGGCCTTGTTGGCCGACATACGAGCTAGTGCATTCTCCAGCTCCTCTAGTGTGATGGGGTCGATGTCTTGCTTCTTCGCCATCCGCAGCGTCTGACCGATCTCGTAGACGATGTCCTCCATGGTGTCAACTTTGTCCGTCCAGACATTCTGCCAGTACTTGTGGCGGCTGTTCATGATGAGAGCGGGGTCGGCCATGCCTTCAACCTCCGTGGTATCAGCCTTGGGGTCCTTGACATGACGGTGCAAGATCCCAGGCTTCTTGGCCCACGTCTCTCGTATCCACTTCATGAAGCTGTGTTGGCCCTTGGCAAAGGCCCGTGCTTGAGCTCGTCTCTCGAGGGACTCCGCGCGGTCATTAACCTTGTCCAAGAAGTCGAGGGACAGGGTTGCATGTGCCAGTTGTGCTGGGCCAACTTCAGGTGGAACTTCGGCTGGTTCCAGGTCGGCAGGGGGGCCGACTTCCTCCTCGTGTTCAGGCTGAGCGAACACGTCATCTTCATCGTCCATATTAGTGCGACGAACCATCCCGCTGCTGCCGTCGATGTCCTTGTGCCGCAGGTCGGGCTCGCTCCCTACGGCATTCGCCTGGCCTCCCAACTGTCCCCACTCTGCTCCCTTACTACCGCTCCTTGCGGGGTTGGTGGGCTCGCATTGTGGGTCCAGGGGCTCTGTAGGGGGGCCGATCTGCAGCAATGAGGCCGAAGTAGACGAGGAAGCCGTCGCTGTTGTGAGTCCGCGGGGGCAGCCCCCGACTCCGTACACGTCTTCCAGCGTGCACATATTAACATTATGCCGTATCTGCATCTGTGGAGAGCCTTCTCGCACCTCTCCCTCACGCTGGCCAGGCAGGTCTTCATCATCATGAATGGACGCCCAAGGTGTGCCCAGAGGATCGCCAGGACGACGCCCACCATGACAATCTTCACTACCTTGGGGGGCCAGAAGAACTTGAGGCGTATCATCGCCACGTGGGTAAACATTATGCCGCATCTGCATCTGTGGAGAGCCTTCTCGCACCTCTCCCTCACGCTGGCCAGGCAGGTCTTCATCATCTTGGATGTACGCCCAAGGTGTTCCCTGGGGCTCGCCAGGACGACGCCCACCATGACAATCTTCACTACCTTGGGGGGCCAGCAGAACTTGAGGCGTATCCTCGCCACGTGGGTAAGTAGATGGTCTGAGTCCGCGGGGGAAGCCCCCGTCCCCGCGCGCCTCGCCCAGGCCACACATACGTCTCGAAGCCGAAGGGGGACGCGTAGCAGCCGATGCCGTCCCTGTGGGTCCGCGGGAGCAGTCCCCGACCCCGTGTGCGCCCCCTTGCGCGCACATCTCTCGCGAGGCCGAAGTAGTTGGAGTGGCTGCCGATGCCATCCCTGTGGGTCCGTGGGAGCTGCCCCCGTCCCCATATGCCTCTACCTGGCCACGCATACCTCTCGAAGCCGCCGAGGTTGGAGTAGCAGCCGTCGGAGTTCCTGTGGGCCCGCGGGGGAGGCCCCCGACCCAGTGTGCCTCTGCCAGGGCACACGTAGACGAAGCCTTCGACGATGGAGTAGCCGCAGCCGTAGGACTTGTGGACCCGCGGGGGAAGCCCCCGACCCCGTGCGCCTCACCCAGGACACACATATCTGGAGCTGACGAAGCCGCACCTTCCTGAGCGAAGGGAGTGCCAGAGACTGGCCAGCACTGGAAGGGTGGAGTGCGGCTAATGAGCTTCAAGATGCCTGGGTCGAGGTCGGAGTGGTCTGGCGGCGGGGCCTCGCTGGCCTTCTTCAGGGCCATCACTGCGCAGTACTCAGCCTGGATCTGCGCCTGGTCCACGTTGCAAAGCCTGCAGTACATCTCAGTCCATTCTTCACGATCAGCATCGCTGTTCTTGCCGAAGTACTGCAGCGGCGTGCCCTTGAGAATGCCTGCACCAATCTCTTTCAGCCGCCTGAGGATATCATCCTGCTGCACTGGGTCCAGACCTTCGGGGGCCAGCTTGCGCAGGCGTGAGACCAAGGTCGACATCACGCCCCATAACTCAGCAGGCTTATCTTCCACATGAACTCGTCCTGGGGTTGACTTTGATACTTCCCATTGGAGTTGGAAGCCGCTGCGTCTGCCCGTGCAATGTCTCTGGGGCGCTGGCTCAACAGAGAGGATAGTTTCCTCTAAGGCCGTGACCCATCTCGCATAATGCCAATCAGTCTGGTGCTGTCCCTCCTCGTCTCGAGCCAGCGCCTGAGTGACAGGGATGGGGTGGGAGGCGAAATCAAGTCCATCCGTCAATAGAGCATCCGCCTGAGCAAGTCCAACAGTCCAATTGTCCTCAGGGATGTGGAACTGTGGTTGGGTTGGTTCTTGGGCGTCCTGCTCGTGACTCATTTCAATAAACGCATCCTGCAGTTGTTCTGGGAGTGCTTCAGCTCGCCGTTGAGTCTGCTTTCTCTTCTGCTTGCTACGCTTTCTGTCGGCCTGGGCCTGCAGCTTTGGCTTGGAGTATGCGGGCAACGCGGGGAC
>CAUYUJ010014315.1:94104-135819 GCA_963575745.1 Prorocentrum cordatum
CATAACCAGCCGCAGCCAGCCACGCGAAGATGAGGCCAGCGACTCTGCCAAGTCGGCATGGGCACGGAAGGCTGTACCGCATCTCACGCCACAGGCATACTGCAGCATCCTGGGGCTTATCCCTAGCAGGTATAGTAAAGGGATGCGGGATGGGATCGAAGAGTGCAGCATCAAAGGATGCGTTCCGTTACTCGGGTGCGATACGGTGGATTTTCTTTTGACTCTTCGAGGGTGAGCGGACCCACCCGCGATTCGAATGTCATGCAGGCAAGCGCGGGCGGGGCCCCCAGGAACAAGCCCACCGCCTAGGGCTCGTCTACCTGGGGCCCCTCGTCCCCGCGCGCCGCCGCCGCCCTCTGCTCGCGATTCCCCTTCCACGTAACCACGTGTGAAGGCCTGCACCCCGCCGTCAGTCCAGGGCGACCGCGCAACGCCCGTGACCTCCAGGCGCGCGGACACCGCCCCGCTGAGTAGCTCGTAGCAGGGGTCGACGTAGTGGACCGCGGAGAGGTCGAGTCCCTCCAAGATGCCGAACACGAGGCCGCTGAGCTTGGCATCCGCCTCGGCCTCCGACAGCGGGCCGAAGGAGCAGCTCGCCAACTCGCCCTCGGCGTCTTCCTGCTCGCACTCCTCCCACGCGCGCAACTCCGACGAGTCCTCGGCTGACGAGTCGCCCGCCTCGCCGAAGCCAAACGCCCTCCGCGTCGCGGACAACTCCGACGACCTCGACGTCCATGAGGTCGTCCCGCACGCGGCGGCTGAAGCTCCTGTCCACATCCTGCTCGAACTCCTCCTGCGCGTGCAGCTCCGACGAGGCCTCGACTGACGAGCCGCCCGCCTCGCCGAAGCAAACGCCCTCCGCGTCGCGGAGAACCCCGACGACCTCAACGTCCATGAGGTCGCAATCGTCCTGCACGCGGTGGCTGAAGCACCTGTCCGAGCCAGGCCCAGGAGGGGAGGCGGGAAGGTCACCAAATACCAAGAAGGACCCCATCACTGCCTTCGCGAGCGGAAGCCGCCAGCCGCCATCCAGCTTCCAGGCCCTGCCCGAATGCCAGCGCGCGGCCTTCGGCCACCTCGTCGCGAACTGACCAGACCCCTGGGGCATGGGGCCGCAGCTGCTGGAACGGGCGCGCCGCGAGCGGCTGCCACACCACCGCGGTAGGCTGCAGCACACTGCCCGCGTCAACGCCTGCTCCTTGGCTCTGCACCTCCAGCGCCTCGTACACGGGTCCAGGCGCGCCCCCGCCAAAGGCCGCCAGACGTGGCCCCGCAGCCGCCCGCGCGAGGTCCGCCCTCGAGGCCCTCGCAAACCCGCAGGGGGGCGGCTGAGCAGCATGCCGCGCCACGTTGCGGCGGAGACGGGAACTGCCACAGACTCTCCTTCCCGCTGCCGCCGCTCTCAGGGCTGGGCGGGATGCCGCCTCGCGATCCCTCCACGAGCCGGGCCTGGCCCCTTCCCTGTCCCCAGGAGCTCGGCGTAGACCAGCTTCACAAGCCAGCAGCCGCCTGCGTCTCGCCTCACGCCGCGCCGCTGTGGCTCCGAGCCGAGCTTCTTCCCCCATGCGCATGGACCCCCTCTCAGGCGGGCAGCCCCCTGCCGCCATCTCTCAGCCGCCCGCGCCGCGGTCGCCCGAGCAGACTTGAGCCAAAATGGCTACGGACGGTGGAGGTTTTAGATAAGGAGACCTGCGATAAGGAACCCAGAGTCTCGCGACCGATGGGCGGCCAAACGTGGGCCACCCACCTCGCCTTGTAACAGGAAGGAATGCGCTGGGGTCTGGGCCCCAGGGGGACGTTCCTTACCCAATGCCGCCGCCGTAGTACCTCGAGAACGAGGCTGTCACGCTCTGGTGGCGGGCCGCTTGGGCCAGGCGGCGGCGGACGCAGGCACGGAGCTCGCGGTGTTCACCGTCGAGCCGTCGAAGAAGCCACTGAGGCGCCTCCTCGCGTGCCTCCTCGAAGAAGCCATCGAGAGGCGCCTCGTCGCAGGCCTCCTCTGCACCATCGGGCCATCGAAGAAGCCATCGAGCCATCGAACAAGCCACCTCGCGTGCCTCCCTCCGAATCAAGAAGCCATCGAGGCGCCTACAGAGGGCCCCAAGACGCTGAGCAAGACGGCCAAAAGAGGCCGAAATCGTTGCTTCGAATACGGTGTCTCAATATGTGTGGAGCCATCTGCTTCTCTCAGTTCCGACGCTTCAAGACATCCCTAGAGGCCCCCAAGACCGCCCCAAGACGCGCTCAGAAGGCCCCAAGAGGCCCCAAGAGGCCCCCAAGAGGCCCCCAAGACGCCCCAAGAGGCCCCAAGAGGTCCCCAAGAGGCCCCAAGAGAGGCCCCAAACCAGCCCCTCCAGAGGCCTCAAAACTGCCTTCAGGAGGCCCACGACAGGCCTCAACGAGATCCCAACGATCATCCAAGAGGCCTCAGACCCACAAACCAGGCACTATGGCTGGATGGACCGAAGGCCATTAGATAGTCAGAGTCACCAGCAGTAAGAAAGTCTCAGGCGAAATGCCACGCGAGCCCTGCCCATACGTCTCGTGGTTCGTTGAAGCAATATTACTTGAAAATGAAAAGGATGGAGAAAGTGGAGTATGAAGAGGAGGAGGAGGAGGCGGGGAGAAGGAAGAGACTGAGAAGCACGGGGGGGAGGAGAATGAGAAGAAGGAAAGAGGAGGAGGAGGAAGAGGAGGAGGAGGAGGAGGAGGGTGGAGGAGGAACCGGAGGAGAGCAAGGAGGAGAGAGAAGGGAGGAGTGTAGAGGAGAAGGAAGATCAAGACGAGGATCCCGTCCAACTCCCTCCACCCTTCCTCCCGATCTCCCTCCCTCTCCTCCCTTCCCTCCCTCCCGCCCTCCCTGCCTCCCCTCCGCTCTCCCCCTCCTCACCCCCAGAGCTCGGCGAGCGGCTAGGCTGGGATGCCCGCCTTGGCCGCCGTGGGCGCCGGCGAGAGAGGGGAGGCTGACAAGGCTGTCGGTCTGGCCGAGGCCCTCGAACGAGGCTGCCTGCGCACCCACCCACGGAGGCACCCACCCGCCGCAGGTCCCCGGTCGGCGGTCGCTGGTCGCTGGTCGTCGGTCGTCTGTAGTCCGTTGTCGCCGCCACGTCGGTGGTGGTGCTCGTCGAGGTCGTCGTCGCCGTCGTCGCCGCCATCGTCGCCGTCGTCGCCGCCATCGTCGTCGTCTTCGCCGTTGTCGCCGTCGTCGTCGTCGCCAATCGTGGTCCGTCGTTCGTGGTCATCGTCGCCGTCGCCGTCGCTGTCGTCCGTCGTCGTCCTCCTCCTCATGCTCCTTCTCCTCCTCTTCCTGCTCCTGCTCGTGCTCCTGTTGCTGCTGCTGCTGCTGCTGCTGCTGCTGCTGCTGCTGCTGCTGCTCCTCCTCCTCCTCCTCCTCCTCCTCCTCCTCCTCCTCCTCCTCCTCCTCCTCCTAGCAATTCCTCTGGGGGAGGAGGCACGGGGTGCATCAGCCAACTTGGGAATTGCAATGTTGATGCGAGCCGACATTAAGAAGGTGGGAGGCCCGCGGCTTCAGCTACAGCGTTGAAGCCTTGCCCCCACCGAAGCAAGCGCGCACGATTACTTTTCTCTCGTCTCCTCCGCTCTCGTCCTCGCCTTCTCGTCCCTCCCATTGTCATCAAGAATGCGACGCAAGCCACACACCCAAGGGCGCGCTCCGAGTACCTCGAGGAACGCACAGAGAGCCCGACGGCATCCTCCACAGTGATGAGTTCAGGGGGATGGCGACGTGCGAGAGAGAGGAGCAGTGGCAGCAGTGGCAGCGTCACTCACCGTGGAACTCGACGTGACGATTGGACGTTGCGACTCACCGAAGTTGGAGCCCAATGCAATCAGCCACAGTGCGGGCATCGGGACGTGTGAAAACCTCGGCAGTGGCAGCAGGCGCTGTACAGGCGAGAACAGCAGGCAATGTGAGAAGTGGGAGGGGAAGATGGAGTCCGATCTAGCAGGCACCAGCGCCGACCACAGCACATGCGATAAGGGCGCGCAGTGGCAGCAGACGCTGGCGCAGCGAGAAAAGTGCGGGTGGGCCACGACCAGCGACAGCGCTGGGAGCAGCTCGTGCGAGGAAGGGGGCAGGCAGTGGCAGCAGGTGCTGGCGCTGCGGGAAGATGAAGGACGAGCCCGACGCCATCAGCTACAACAGTGGATGCAAGGTCCGTCGAGGGCCAAGGCGAAGTTGGAGCCGGACGGCAGCGCCAGTCACAGCGCGTGCGACAAGGGGGCGCCGCTTCTCACCGAGAAAGGACCGCCGAAGATACGAGCCCAACGTCATCAGCTACAGTGCTGGGATCAGGGCATGACGGAAGCGAAGCTGGAGCCCGAATTGGTCACTACCCGCGCTGAGCGCGCGTGCGAGAACGGCGGGCACTGGCAACAGGTCCTGGCACTGCGCAGCGAGAGGTGGAAGGCAACGCACGAACCCGACGTCATCAGCTATAGCGCCAGGATCAGGGCACCACGCTGGAGCCACCCAACCTATTCCCCCCTCAAAGCTACTCTAGCGGTGGGGAAGGCGAAGCAGGAGCCCGATGCCTTGGTCGTCCACTATGCCGTGCAAAGCGACGGCGACAAAGGCGGGCACTGGCAGCAGCCTCGAACGCTACCCCACGAGAGGTGGAAGGCGAAACATAAACCCAGCGCCATCAGCTACGATGTGGACGAAGATGGAGCCCGATATCACCAGCAATCCGCTGTTTCACTGCGAGGAGTGGGAGGCAAAGCTGGCGCCCGAGCTATATTAGCTACAACGCTGGAATCAAGTCGGGCGAAAAAAGGGGACGACAGGCAGTGGCAGAAATGAATACCAGGCGTGTCAGCAGTGGGGGCACGCGCGTACTGACTCTGCTACAACGCCGAGAGCAGCTCGTGTGATAAGAAGCCCCTCTGAAGTACGCCCTCGAAGGCACTGGTTTTCTGGCTCGGCTCGGGGACGACCCGAAGCGACCAGGCAACCCACGGCGCGATATCTCGGGCCATCGCGACCCGTCTGACCCGCACGACTCCGCATTATTCCTCCTCCTCCTCCCCCTCCTGGGGAGGGATCGCTGAGCAGCGCAAGACAGGAGAACCTTCACTGAGCGTTCCCTGAGGCCTGCTTTCGTTCCTCTTCTACGTATCCCTTCCCCCCGTTGTTTCCCCTGTTTCTCTCTGCCTGCGCCCTCCCCACGATCCTCTGGGTGGGGGCTGGGCGGATGTACAGGCATAGGGTGGCCAAAGGTGGCTGCTCACTCTCATCGAGCGCGATAAGCGCCCATTTGGAGCGCGGCGTCCGCCAAGGAATCCGGTGCTCCCCTCCTCCTCCTCATCCTCCTCATCTTCATCAGCAGCAGCATCATCATCCTCAACACCATCAGCATCCGCATCGTCAGATGCATCATCCTCATCACCATAATCAGCATCAGCAGCATTACCATCCTTATCGCCAGCAGTATTAGCATCGTCCTCCTCCTCCTCATCATCATCAACATCATCATCATAATCATTCATTTCCTCCTCCCTCCCCCCCGCCTCCTCTCCCCCTCCAGGGAGGGGGAGGAGGGGAAAGGAGGAAGAGGCAGGAGTGGGGAGGAAGAGGTGGGATGAGGACAACGGAGCAGGTAGGGGACGAGGAAGGGGGGGGAGGGACGAAGGAAGGAGATAGGATGAATAAAATGGATGAAAGAGCAGGAGGGTGTTCGATTGAGTTCAAATGTCTCGGCGTTCTACAGGTTCATAAGTAATTATGGAAAATATGTTCCATCCCCTTCCTGATCCGCCTCATCCTCAGCATCCTCTTCCTCCTCCTGTTTTCCCTCCTCCTCCTCCTCCTCCATCCCGTCTCCCTTTCACGTCCCAATTATTATCGCCTGGGATGGGGGCAGAAAGGGGCAGTGCCCTAGCTACAGTCTTTGACTCTGATGCGAGAGGGGTGGGGTGCCCCACGCCTGCTATCCCGCGCAATGGCGAGCAGGCCAATATAGAATAACCCCCCCCCCCTCGAAGCAACGCGGTTTTCCACCGAAGAGCTGGGAGCTGCGCTGTGCGCGTCGTATAGCGCGCCCGATCCCAGAGCGGTCACCGGAACTGGTACCAGGTGGGCTACCTGTCCCGTGCGGCGTCCAGAGAGGCAGGACCCGCCGGGTGCTAGGCGTACCGGCAGAGGGTCGAGATGAAGAAGTGGACGACAGGCAGGGGCAACGGGGTGGGAAAAGCCTGCGCCCTCGAGCCCGCTGAGGAGGAGAGGAGGAGCACAGCATGCTCATGACCACCACCCTTTATCACCTCCCAACGTGCCTCCCCCGAGTCATGTGGCGATGACGCTGCTATCCTATTGCCAACGATGATATCCTTCAGAACCTGCCCTTCCTTCCCCTAACTGATGCTGCTATACTCCTTCCCCTCCTCCTCGTTCCCGTGCCCCCCTCTTCCCCGTCGCCCTCCTCCCCCCCACCCTTTAGTTGTTGTTGCTCTCTAACTATATGTCTTCCTGTCTCAGTATCTTCTTCTCTGTCTCTGTCTCTGTTTATGTTTCTGTCTCTGTTTCTGCCTCTTCACATATATATATATATATATATAGCTTATATGCACGAAAGGGAGCCGAAAGCGAAAAGGGCCGAAAACGAAAGTGGTGCCGAAAACAACAGAAGATCCGAAGACGGACAAGGCTTCGAAAACAACAAAAAAACGAAAACCAACGGGGCGCTAAAAACCGCAGGAACGCCAGAAACCAAAAGGGCGCCGAAAACCAAAGAACCGACGATGTGCCGAAAGCCAACAGACCAACGAAAAACCGAAGACGCGCCGAAAACAAAAAAGGCGTCGAACCATAGGGTGCCAAAACGAAAAGCGCGCAAATAGCAGAAAGGCGCCCAAAACCAAAGAAAAGGGCGCCGAAAACCAAAGAGCGCCGAAAACCAAAACGGCGCCGAAAACTAAAGGGGCGCCGAAAACCAAAGGGGCGCCGAAAACCAAAGGAGCGCCGGAACCCAAGAAGGCGCCGAAAACCAACGATGCACCGAAAACCATAAAGGGTGCGCAGAAAACCAAAAAGAGTGCCGACAACCAAAGGAGCGCCGAAAACCACATGAGCGCCGAAAGCCAAAGGAGCGCCGAAAACCAAAGGAGCGCCGAAAACCAAGGAAGCGCCAAAGGCCCCAAACGCGCCGACAACCAAAGAGGCGCCGAAAAGCAAAAGAGACATCGGAAACCACAAGCACGCCGCAAACCAACGGGGCACAGAAAACCAAAGAAAAGAGGTAGCTGCAACCCGCTTTCAGCCAGGGCCCTCTGGCTGGAAAAGCCAACAGGAAGAGGGGAGAGGGGGTAGTTTCGGAAGCCCCCCCCCTTTGGAAGGGGGAGCCCGGGCTGGCCCGGGGTCCCGAAACGGAGGCGGGGGGGGGGGGTAGCTTCCGAGCCCCTTTTAGCCAGGGACCCCCTAGCTACAGAATCCGACCAGAAGGAAAAGGGGCAGTAGCTTCGGACCCCCCCTTTGAAAAGGGAGCCTGGGCTGACCCCGGGCCCCGAGTGAAGCTTCCAAGCCACCCCCCTTGAGCTAGGGCCCCCCCCAACAAAAAAATGCCCAAGATCGGTAGGGATGGGGGAGGTAACCCGCTGTGGGCTCAGAGGGCCGCCACATTAAAAAATCCTGGGGTTTGGGCCTTGGGAACCGCAGGATTTTTGACACGGCCCCGCTGTGGGCTTGGGGGGGCGCCACGTCGAAAATCGTTGTGACTTCGCCTTGGGGACCGCAGGATTTTTGACACCCCACCGGGAGGGGGGGGGGGGAGGGCGCCACGTCAAAAATCCTCGGATTTCGACCTTAGGAGCATCAGGATGTTTGACAAGGCCCCGCAATGGGCTCGGGAGGCCGCCACGTCAAAAATCCTAGGGCTTTGGCGCGGGGAATCCAAAGATTTTTGGCACGGCCCCGCTGTGGGCTCGGGGGACCACCACGTCAAAAATCCTAGTGACACGGCCTCGCTGTGGGTTCGGGGGGGCGCCACGTCAAAAATCCTGAGGTTTCGGCGTTGGGAGCCCCAGGATTTTTGACAAGACCGCACTGTGGGCTCGGGAGGCCGCCACGTCAAAAATCTTGGTGTCTTGGCCTTGGGACCCCCAGAATTTTTAGCACGGCCCCGCTGTGGACTCGGGGAGGAGCCACGTGAAAAATCTGTGGGTTCTGGCTTTGGGAACCCCAAAACTGTTGACACGGCCCCGCTGTGGGCTCGGGGGGACGCCACGTCAAGAATCCTGGGGTTTGGGACTTGAGAAGCCCAGAAGTTTTGACACGGTTCCCTTGGAAGCTCGGGGGGCCGCCACGTCCAAAATCTTGTTGTTTTGGCTTTGAGAACCCCGGGATGTTTGGCACGGCCCCGCTGTGGGCTCGGGGGGGCGCCACGTCAAAAATCCTGGGGCTTGGGCATGGGAAAGCGAGGGCTTTTGACACGCCCCCGCTATGGGCTCGGGGGGCCGCCACATTCAAAATCCTGGGGTTCTGGGGTTTTGACACGGCCCCGCTGTGAGCTCGGGGGGGCGCCGCATGACAAATCATGGGGCTTGGGCCTTCAAAACACCGGGATGCTTGGCACGGCCCTGCTGCGGGCTCGGGGGGCCGCCACGTCCAGACTCCTGGGGTCTGGGCCTTGGGACCCCCCGGATTTCTGACACGGCCCCGCTGTGGGCTCGGAGGGCGCCATGTAAAAAATCTTGGGGTCGGGGCTCTGGGAACTCCAAGATTTTTGACACGGCCCCGCAGTGGGCTCAAGGGGCCGCCACGCCAAAAATCCTCGGGCTTGGGCCCAGGAACCTCCTGGACGTCTGACACGGCCCCGCTGTGGGTTCGGGGAACCGCCTCGTCAAAAATCCCCGGCTGTGGCCTTGGGACCTCTAAAACTTTTGACACGGCTCCGGTGTGGGCTCGGGAGGCCGCCACGCCAAAAATCATTGGTTTGGGGCATTTGGGACCCCCAGGACTTTTGACACGGCCCCGCTGTGGGCTCAGGGGGCCGCCACTTAAAAATCCTGGGGTTTGGGCTTCTTGGGAACACCAGGATTGCTGACACGGCCACGCAGTGGGCTCGGGGGGGCGCCACGTCAAAATCCTGGGGCTTTGGCCTTGGGAAGTCCCAGATTGTTGACACGGCCCCGTTGTGGGCTCGGGGCGCCGCCACGTCCATAGGGGAGGGGGGAGAGGGGTCACGGAAGGGGAAGGGAAGGAGGGGGGAGGATGAGGGGGGCGAGGAACAGCAGCAACGCCACTTCCGCCGCGCTGCACGGGGCCTCTGAACAAGGTCGGCCACCTCTGCCGGGCGAACCGGCCTGGCTGGTCGAACCGGCGAACCAGTCGAACCGGTCGAACCGAACTGGCTGAACTGGCTCAAGCGGATTAGCCGAATTGGCACGAACTGGCAGGGCCCGCCAACTGAACCAGCACGAACCGGCGCCGATCCGGGCCCACCAAGAGCGACACGACACAGGCCCACGCTGAAGGAAGGGACCAGGGGAAGGGAGGAGGATAGAGCACGAGAGAGAGTAGCAGGAGGAGCGGAAAACGCGTAGCAGAACCAGACGGGCAGATCGAATGTAGACCCTAAAAGGCGGGTCGGGAAGGCGGGCCCAGGCGGCCAGGTCGAGCAGGCGGGTTGCTGAAGCGTGAGTCCTGCACGAATCGCGAGGAAGTCTCGGGCGACAGCGCGCTTCCCATATAAATCGTCGGGAAATCCACAGCGAGAGCGTGATTCCTGCAGAGTGTCGAGGGCGCGGCATCTGAATACATCGCGAGAAAGTCTCACGCGAGCGCGATCTCTGCATAAATTGTGAGAAAGTCCCGCGCGAGAGCGCGATGTGGGAATGAATTGTGAGGAAGTCGCTACTGTTGTACATCAAGGGCCAAGGGCGCAGTTTGGTAGCACCTCGCTTTCCCTTGTAAAAGACAGGGTGCGAGCCCCGGGAGAAGCACCTTGATTGAAAAATACAATGGTTACCGGGGAGGGGGGGTCAACCACTTATTCTTTAGACATGCCAACTCAACAACAGCATAAACAACAACAACAACAACAACAACAACAACAACAACAACAACAACAACAATAACAGCATCAACAACAACAACAACAACCACCACAACACTAATAACAACAACATGAACAACAACAAACATAAACATAACAACAGCAACCACAACCACAGCCACAACAACAACAAAACAATTAACAACAACAACAACAATGACAACCACAACAACAACAACAACAACAACAACAACAACAACAACAACAACAACAACAACAATACCAACATCAACAACAACAACAACAACCACAACGTCAACGTCAACGTCAAACGTCACCGTCAACAGCATCACCATCAACATCATCAGTATTATCATCATCATCAGCATCATCATCATCATCATAGTCATGATCAGCATCATCATCAGTATTATCATAATCATCATCACCATCATTATCCTCATCATCCTTATATCATCACCATCATCATCTTCAACAACAATAGCAATAACCGCCACAACAACAACTACTACAATAACTACAACAACTATGACAGCATCATCCCTAATACTGCGCCCATCCCTCCCTCCCTTCCTCCCTCCATCCTTCCTCCTCCTCCTCGGCCTCCTCCTCCGCATCCTCGTCCTCATCCACCTCCTCCTCCTCATCGTCCTCGTCGTCCCCCTCCTCCTCCTCATCGTCCTCGTCGTCCCCTTCCTCCTCCTCCTCCTCCTCCTCCTCCTCCTTCGCCTCCTCCTCCTCCTCCTCCTCCCCACGTCTCACCAAGCACGAGCGGAAACGAGTTCGGAGCCTCCTGACGGGCACTCGTGGGCCTCGGGCGAGGCGTGCAAAGCACAACAGAAGATGTGTCTGACAGGCTCGTTGTGAATCTGTCGAGGCACCCTCTTCCAACGAGGGTTCGACTGTCCTTGTGTCGACGGGTTCCGACGTGCTGACCTCCCGCCTTCGGTTCATCAAGCTGCCTGGAGGGTGGCCGAGCTTAGCGAGGAGGAGGCCGAGCTCTTCGCGAGGCGCCTGTTTCCCTAATTAGCCCCGAGCAGTGGTTTGGGTTCCCCGGGACTCCCGAGGAGAACTGGGCTCTCCTCGTGGGGGCCATGCCAGAATGGAGAGATGGGGAGGACTTGTTTTTGTGGACAGATCGGCCGTCCATGCGCAGCTCAGTGCCTGCAGGCGTGCTGCCTGGGAAATCGTCCAGATTGATCTCGCTGGGCAGTTTGTGGCCTGCATGTATGGGGTGGTGCCGACGGGCGGCTACCCATTTCCAATGCGTGTCCGTTTTTGTGAGCAACCGTGTGACTGGGGCGGCGGAATGCCGCTTGAAAGATTCAGCGACTGTGCTGGTGCGATCGCTTGCGCGACCTCCGCATCCACCGCCCTCGACCCCGGCAACGAACGCCGGCACATGTGGCGACTGTGGTGGTCCAAAGTAGGTACCACGGCCAAGGTCAAGAAGGCCGAAGCCAACCGATCCCTCCAGGAAGCTGAGACCTGGGAAGATGAATGACAGCTTAGAGGCACCTGTTTGGCCGACGAGCGGGCCAAGAAGATGCCAAATGTTGTTGGCGCTCGAGGAAGAACAGGAGCTTTCTATCAAGGGACGTAAGCGGCGTGTCGCACGTTGCTGAATGGCAGGGACGCCTGCACCGCTGGACGCACGACGCGGGGTTTCGTGATACAGGAAAGAATCGGCGGGACTGCGGAGATTATCTTGGATCTCGGTGAAGCCGAGGTCCCCGCAGATGTCGAGGAGGAGTTTGCGACGAGGCTGGAGAGACGGGAACTTAAAGTGATCTCTGAAGCTCCTCCTCCTCCTCCTCCTCCTCCTCTTCGTCTTCCTCCTCTTCCTCCTCCTCCTCCTGGTCCTCCTCCGCCTCCTCCTCCTCCTCCTGGAGGAGGAGGAGGAGTGGAGCTCAGGAAGTAGGCAGGGGTGGGGGGCTGCGGGGCTCAGGCTGACAGAACTCGGCTCTGCTGCTCTCGGATCCTCCGTCGGCTCCTCGGCTTTGCCTGCCGAGCTGGTGCCCCGAGTCTCGGGGTTGCGGTTTGACTGGAGCTGTCGGACCTGGAAGTTCTCGCGGCATGACGCTGTGCAGGCCTCCAGTCTCAAGTCGGGCGTGACCCCCCGACAGGGGGATTATGGAGGAACAAATGTGAGAGAAATGCCCAAACAAAAGATTCAACGAATAGTCAAGCATCGTCAAAACATCGTCCCCTGACTAGTTGTTAATCTATGTTGGAACATATGTCTCCTGTAGAGGGACACGCCCGACTTGACTCCAGTCGTCGGAGACGTCCCAGGGCCTGCCAGAGTCGCTCTGCACTCTCCTGCGGTGCGAGTGCGCAGCACGGCCACAGACCCCGGGAAGCGCCTGTTGTGGGCCCGCGCTCCGGGCCCAGCCACCCAGGCTTGACGACTCAGAGGAGGAGGAGGAGGAGGAGGAGGAGGAGGAGGAGGAGGAGGAGGAAGTCGAGGAGGAGGGGGGGAGGACCAGGAGGAGGAGGAGGGGAGGGGGAGGAGGAGGAGGAGGAGGAGGAGGAGGAGGAGGAGGAGGAGGAGGAGGAGGAGGAGGAGGAGGAGGAGGAGGAGAGGAGGAGGAGGAGGAGGAGGAGGAGGAGGAGGAGGAGGAGGAGGAGGAGGAGGAGGGGGAGGAAGAGGAGGAGGAGGAGGAGGAGGAAGAGGAGGAGGAGGGTAGGCTTCTCAGTTCGACGGCTTTCTCCTCCTCCGAAGCTCGAGGGGCCCGTGCGGGCCATCGTCGGAGGTCCGAACCTTGCGGGAGAAGGGAGGCCGGTGCCACCAGAGGCCTCCGAGCGGAGCCCCGGCCCTGCGGGGCCTTCCTCCGTGTGCGGGTTGGACATCCCTGGGGCCGAGGGGAAGTACCGTTTGGCCCAACGACACCGCCTGGCTCACCCCGGTGACGCAGCCGAGCTTTGCCGAGCGCGGCCGTGAGAAGCCCAAGCCCTGGGAACCAGGGAGCAAATCGGTCAACTTGCCCGAGTGCTTTCTCGGGCTTCGATGGATTTGAGAGACCTGGACCTGTGCTCCCACATGACGGGTTATGAACTGAGACGACCCCTCAATCCTCTCCCTACCCGTCTCCATCCGTTTCTCCCCTCCTCTCATCATCATCCCTTCCACCCCCAAACTCATCAGCCCTTTTCATCGTCCCATTTCTTATTTTTATGGGGGAACAAGCGAGGATGATAAGGAGGAGGGGGAGGAGAAGGGCGACCAGGAGCAGGAGGACAGAAGGGGGCCTCAGAGGCGCTAAAGATGGCTCCAAGATTGGCTCGGGAGGCATCCTGGAGGCCCAGAGGAATACACCCAGGCAGACAGGTGTGCGGCCACGCTGGGCTCATTCCGAACTGCTTCGACGGAGGCTGTATTTGTGACCTGTTATGTCGTCTCTGGGCGTCGCTCTGCCCCCTAGAGGGCAACCCTCAGGCTCGTTTCGGCGGTTACTGGGCATGACTTCAATCGTTTTGCGCCTGTCCGAAGGGAACGCAAAGGGCGGCAAGGGAATGCAAAGCGTCTTGAGCCGAACGGTGTAGTCTATCGCACCGAATCGTCGACGGCATCGAGGCGGAGGAGGTGCGCGCGAGGGGCCTGGTCCAGAGGCAACGGCATGTGATAACGGGGCCTCGCGTCGGTCGGCCAGACCCCTGGATGAAGTAAACTCGGGTCGTGGCACGACCTGGGCAGCGGGGACGATTGGCGCGAACGCCGTGCCCTCGCCAGGGGAGGCGGCACGAACGAACACCGACAAATGGCACAAAGGAAACAGAGAGAGACGAGGGCGGGAGACGTCCGTTCTCACGAAGTGTGGAGCCGTGGAGCCTGAGATTGAAGGATTTGGGGAGCAGTCGTGGTCAGGGCGAGCCTCGAATCCAAAACAAGCACCGCCAACAACGACTGTGCAGTAGAGAAGCGCATGGGTGCGGGGCGCGAAGAGGACGAGGGCGGAGGACAGAATCTGCATTCACTGGGAGCGCCGAAACGCTTCGTCATCAAATAAACAACGACAAGGTGCAATTTTTCCCGATAGCCAGCAATCCGCAGACACTTGCATCCCCCAGGGGGAGCAGTAGAATGAGCAGGTCGAAGAGAGAAAAGCGGCGAGGCCGCAAGGTAGTCAAACAAGTGTCTGCGCCTCCCGCACTGGCATCGCAGTCTTGCTCCTGCTCTTGCCCTGTCTGCTCCTGCCCTTGCCCAGTGTAGCCAGATCTGGCCTAACACTCTTGATGAACTCATAGAAACCTATCAGATGATCGTCCTTCTCGTCCTCCAGTTTGAAGGATCTGCAGAACTCCTCGCAGTAGTCTGGGTGCTGCCTCACAACGTCGCTGAACCAGCTGCCCCGGAATGGCTCGTCCCACAGCACCTGGTCCCGAACAGCCATGCCTATGGAACGGCCGGACTTCTGGGACGCTCGTGGAATGCAATGCAAAAGCTCCACTGGCATGTTCTCCTTCAGCCACACCTGGAATCCGCCACCGCGCTTTTCAGGGGTTGGTGTGTGAAAGTGTTGGGCCCTTGCGTTTTAGCTCCGCTTGCTTGGTGCGAAGTAATAAGCCGCCCCCTCGACGCATCGAACCAGCATGCACTCTTTTCTGGACCAGATCCCTGCGCTTTTCGCCTTCCTCCCAAAATGTCCTCCCGACCAGCAGGCTCCATGAGAAGAGGCCCGTGGCACCCGTGGCATCCCCCCCTCTATGTGGAAGCCCGAGATGGATACGGATAAATATCCCCGTGAGACCCTACCTAGGAGATGGAGCCTCTAGGAAAGCAACATTAGTAGGAGCGGTAAACGCCGTCCTCCTCCTTCTCCTCATCGTCGTAGTTGTAGCAGTAGCAGTAGCGGCAGTACTAATAGTAGTAGTAGTAGTAGTAGTAGTAGTAGTAGTAGTAGTAGTAGTAGTAGTAGTAGTAGTAGTAGTAGTGGTAGTGGTAGTGGTAGTGGTAGTGGTAGTGGTAGTAGTAGTAGTAGTAGTAGTAGTAGTAGTAGTAGTAGTAGTAGTAGTAGTAGTAGTAGTAGTAGTAGTAGTAGTAGTAGTAGTAGTAGTAGTAGTAGTAGTAGTAGTAGTAGTAGTAGTAGTAGTAGTAGTAGTAGTAGTAGTAGTAGTAGTAGTAGTAGTAGTAGTAGTAGTAGTAGTAGTAGTAGTAGTAGTAGTAGTACCAGCAGCAGCAGCAGCAACAGCAACAGCAGCAGCAGCAGCAGCAGCAGGAGTAGTAGTAGTAGTAGTAGCAGGAGTAGTAGTAGTAGTAGTAGTAGTAGTAGTAGTAGTAGTAGTAGTAGTAGCGCCAGAACGGCCGACGCCACGCCGTTATGCTATGCTGCGCTATGCTATGATATGCTATGCTATGCTTTTGCTTTGCCTTCGCTTCTGCCTTCACTTGTGCCTTTGCGTTTGCTTCTGCTTGGCACCCAGGCAGCGCAACTGGGGGAACCGCGCGTTTGCTTTTACCTTTGCTGTTGCTTTTGCTTGGCTCCTAAGGGACCGGGAGAACCGCCCGGGACGCGTTGCACTGCCCGGCCCTTTAAGCAAAGCGAGTAAGAACCCTTCTAGGCAGAGCCTAGGTAGGGAAAAAATGGGCACGATGCCCCACAACAGATGCTGTCCAAAAACGACGGCGGCCGCTGTTGGGCAGGCGACCTTCCGCCGCAAAGGGACACAGTCCGCAGCGACGCCGACAGCGAGTCCCGTTCAGAATGGACACGATTTGCTGTTGCAGCTGGCAATATGATCCAGAAAATCATGATTAAAGACGTCTGGGCCAGCTTCTTGAAAGCTTCTTTGAACGAGCCTGGGCAACACTCTGCTGTTGGCGCTGGAGGGGGCCAGCGTGCATAAGAAACTGGGCCAGCTTTCCCGCAAGTTGGTTGAGAAGCGCTGGCCGAACTTGTCGGGAGGAGGCTTCTGAATCAGATGCTCGACCGTAGTCTTCGGATTCATTCTTTCCATCCCACTCCGGCCACGCGCAAGAGTGACCCTCGGCAAGCGTGACCTTTGGTGCGCGACTTCGCGGGGAGCGCAGGGTGGCCAAGCCCGGGCGCGCAAGCCGCTGCCAGCGCTTCGCGTTTAGCGCTCGGAGGACCCCAGTGGGCCCGCACCGAAGTCACTCCGGCGAAAGGTCACTCTCGGGGAGCCGCAAGGCTCGTATTCGGGGGACCTGAGCTGGCCGGACGAGGCCATCGTGAAAATGACGAGACCCAGTCTGAAATGTGACGCGAGCTCCCCCTGCAAACATCCCACGACACCTGCTCCGTCCAAATCCAGGACGCGCTCGTCAGAAAACGTCGGCATGCCCGAGTTTCTGGCGTACTCGAGCCTCACGTTTCCCCGACACTCGTACGTCTAGTCGACCGCCTCAATCCTCCAGGCTCCAGGCCCTCCCCTGGCGGGCTCCCTCCCAGCACCACCCCCCCTTCCTTCCCCCGAGGCGCCCCGTCCCCCCCAAGGCGAGACGGCGGCATCTCGCGCGGCGGCACCACCAGGCAGAGCACACCGCGGGTGTGCTTGGTACCTGGCGTGAGCCTCGCTGAGATACTGAAGTGTCCCCTGGGTCCCGCCCCTCCCCCCGGCGCCCCGTCCCCAAGCGAGGCGGCGGATTCACGCGGCAGCACAGCTGGATAGAGCATACCGCGGGTGTGGATTGTACCTGGCGTGGGCCCTGTTGAGCCACCAAATGCAATAGGCCGGCTTCTGGTCGACCGCCTCCTGGTATGTCAGCTCCTGGAATGGGCCCACGCCAATGCGCTGGTTGGGAACAGACTCCGGCACCTCGAACCTCGGGACGTTTTTTCTGCACCATTTCCAGAACCTCTGGTCTCTGTGTTCACTGGGCTTTTTGCAGCGCGCGGTGTACTGGCAGTACGCCAGGTCCTTCTCGAGGGCCTGCTCGAAGGTCATACCCTTGTGTGGGCCTCGGTAGAGCACGTTGGGTACCACATGACCAAGGACAGCGCTCTCATTCAGCAACAGCCAAGACCTAAACACATCAACATTACCTGGTGTAACAGTATTCGCCTTTGTAATGTTGTACATGACCCACCTGCAATAATAAGGGTCCTTCTCTAGCACCTGATGGTACGTCAATATTTGGTGCTTACCAGTGCCGAGGGGCCGATTCGCGATCAAATAGAGCACGAGACGGTACCATTGCCCCTTGGGGAATTTATCGACGAACGATCGGTACAGAATTTCACGGCAGAGCTGTGGCTCATTGGCGATGAAGCTCTTGAAGGTTCGCCCTTTCCATGTACCTCTCTCTATCTTCTCGTTGGCCGGGTTGCCCACGTCGCACCCCGGCCCTACAGCGGGGTACTCGACCTCATCGCCACCCCGCCCCCGGCCGTCCGTAAGCGCTGCGGGCTCCACAACCTCGTCCTCCCCCTCCCCCGACTCCGGCTCCCCAGTGGCGGCACGCCCGCGCACCCGCGGGCCGGCCTCGGCCGAGGCCGCGCGCGTGCGGCCGTGCGGCGAAGGCCACCACCGCCGCCACAGCCCAGCGAGGGCACGCTGCTGGGCGGCGGGCGGGGCTGGGCACAAGGCGCGGCGGGCGGGCGGTGGCGGCCGCGGCAGCGGGCGCGCCAGGGCGAGGGCGGCCCCGCCGAGGGCGCAGCCGATCGCCACCAGCGCCGCCCGAGAGGCGAGGCGCCCTCGGGCCCGGCCTGCTGCCCCCTTCGGCGGTGGCGCCGGCCTTCGCCCCATGGCGCGGCGACCCCTGGTGGCAAGCTGGAGGAGAAAGAATCGGGCCAGGCAGGTTGCGCGGGCAGAGCGGTGAGCGCAGGAAGGCGCAGCCATCTGCAGTACCTACCTACGCACGGCGCGCACGCACGTATACATAAGCGTGGGTATATACACCTGCTATGTGTGCACATGTATATATATATAAATATATGTATATATATATATATATATGAGAGAGAGAGAGAGAGCGTGATCCACCGCCGCTTTACTGTGGAAAATTGCCAACCTTTTCCTCCGGAGCCCGGGGGTCGCCCCCCCCCCCGTCCGAAAATCCTGCCCCCCCCCCCCCCCCCCCCCGCTCCCCCCCCCCCCAACCCCGGCAAAACCCCCCCCTCCCCTAACCCCTCCCCCCCCCCCTCCCCCTCTGAAAACCGGGGGGGGTCACTACCGGTTCGAACCCTCCCCCCCCCCCGGGCCTCTGGATCCGGAAAACCGGGGGGGGGTCACTACCGGTTTGACCCCCCCCCCCCTCGAAAACCGGAGGGGGATCACTACCGGTTCGAACCCCTCCCCACCCCCCCCCACTCACCGCCAGCAAACGACTCCCGGTCCCTACCACCGTCCGCATCACATCCTCCACTGTTGTTCCCAGCACCACTGTCCTCACCACCACTGTCCCCACTGTGTCCCCACCAGTGCCCCCACCACTGTCGCACTGTCCCCACTGTCCCCACCACTGTTCCCACCACGGTTCCACTCTCCCCACTGTCTCCACGGCCCCAACCACTGCCCGACTATCCCCACTGTCCCCACTGTCCCACCGACTCCGCCGCTGTCCCACTGAGCTGTCCCACTGTTCCCACCACTGTCCCCACTGTCCCCACCACTGTCCCCACTGTACCTCTGTCCCATTGTCCCACCGCCGTCCTCGCCACCGCCTTCACTAGGGAGCCCACAAAGGACGTACGCGCCCAGCTATGTACATGAACGCGGCCCCTCGATTCGCGAGACCGGCCGCGATATACGAACATTTGTGCAATTCGTGCTCTCGAAACCAGCGTGGATTCATGTACATGTACGTCCTTCTTCCGCTCCCGATTCACCAGTCCCCACCACCATTGACCGCCTTCACCACTGTCCCCACCACCATTGTACCCTCCACTGTCCCATTGTTTCCACCTCATTCCCACTGTGCCCACACCACTGTCACCACCACCACCGTCCCCACCACTGTCTACTGTTCCCCCTGTTCCCACCATTGTCCTCACCACTGTCCCCACCACTACCGGCCCTCTACTGTCCCATTGTCCCACTGTCCCCACCACTGTCCCGCTGTCCCCTCGCCACTGTCCCACCAACACCGTCCCCACCTCTGTCCGCACCCCCACTGGGTTTTCGAGAGGGCGGGGGGGGGAGGGGTTCGAACCGGTAGTGACCCCCCCCCCCTTTTCATGATGAGCTGGGGGGGGTTCGAACCTGTAGTGACCCCCCCCGGTTTTCCGGAGGGGGGGGGGAGGGGAGGAGGGGTTCGAACCGGTAGTGACCCCCCCGTTTTCCGCCAGCAGCGGTAGAACACGCTCTTTCACACACACACACCACACACATATATATATATATATATATATATATATATATATATATATATATATATATATATATATATGGGCATGGGAATGTGTATGCCTGTGGATGCACAGATTGCGATACACATGCGTGGGTACAAACATGTGTGCATCTACACACACAAACACATGTAACATTACATGTGCGTGACAATGATCTATGTACCTATATGTTGGAACCACGCGCGCGTTTCGCGCGCGCTTCGGTTCTAGCAAACTCTAAATTTCTGTTCTCCAAAATTTTCTCACAGCCGATCGACTGGCGGGGCGAGCGGCGCTGGCGAGAGCTCACCACTCAGGAGCCCTGGGCGTCGTCCGCCATCTCGGGCTCCTCCACGACGGCCACGTAGTTCTGCTGGTCGTCTGCCTGCATGCCTGTCGTGGCCGAACTTCCGCTCGTCGCTGACCTCGTAAGAATGCAGGTCGTCTGCCTGCATCCTTGTCGAAACCACTCTCCGTGTTTTGTGTTGCTCCTCTTGGCTTGTCTCCATCTCGGTCCAGCGCCCTCACCGCAGCATCTCTGGATCCACCAACGCGCCACCAATGATCTCTGTTTGTTTCCGATTGACTCCGTGCACCTCGCGCAGCGCAGCGCCCTGCTCTCCACGATCAGCCGGCGTCGGGATCTCCGCTTCAGCTCCTCGAAGTCCCCCTTCGGGTTGTTCTCGCGCTTACTTTTCTTTCTGGTCTCGTCCTTCTCCCCCCACGTCATCGGATTTACCTTTTTCGAACAGCTCCTTGCGCGCCTGGCCAATCCGCGTTCGCCCCGGGCGCGAAGTCGCCCTGGTCCAACTGTAGCAGCTCATCTGCGCCTCCAAGATCTCGCGGGTGGTCGCGGCGCACCTGCCAGCTCGTCCGCCTTCACGTTGCCGCGGCATGCTGCCATGGCCACACCTCGCTCTTGAGCTCGCCCCTTGGTCATGTGGCTCTCGATGCGCCTGACGCGCACTTCAGCCTCTCCTCTGCTGTCGAGCCTTAGCTTGATATTATTCCATAGGCCCCCGCGCGCCGTCTCGTAGCCGTTGATATGGTACCTCTTGGCCTGCCATCCGTTGCACGATATCTCGGCGTCCGCGTAGAAGGTCAGGTTGCCCTCGGTCGGCTACAGGCAATCCAAGAAAGCCGTGATCTATGATCTGTTGTTGGACTGCCTGGCTCCTGGTAGAGGCCCCGAAACTGCTGCCGCGTTTGCCCACTGCCCGTTGACCATCTCCACCGCGACCCAGCCCCATCCGCATCTCCTGTATCCGGCGTCGTCTCCATGGGCCCCTCCGCTCCCGTCGCCACGCGCTACCATGGTGCCCCCCGCCGCGCGCAGCTGCTCGCCCTGGTTCTCGTCGATGATGTTCGCGGCTTTCCCCGTCCTCAGCGGCGAGCACTCGGTCTTGCACACCGGCGGGGCGGTCCACGCTCGGGGTGTAATTCCTCAACAAGAATGCGGCTCCGTCGTCTGTCCCTTGCTCGGCCCTGTGAACCAAGTTCTCCGTCTCCCTGTGCATGCCGCGGTCTCTCCTTCAGCTGCACTCGCCAGACATGACGTGGAAGTCGTCCGCGATTCCGCCGCGCTCGCACAAGTTACAAGCGCCCTCGCCGAATGCGTCCTTCCTCCTCCGCGGTGACCGTGCCCCTGCGCACGTCGCCGTGAGAGGCGCCCCAAATAGATGGATATCCCCATGCTTCCGCAGTCGCCCCGGCTGCATCTTCAGGTCGTAGGTGTCGGCCCCATGATGTAGCCCTGCTCCGTTGCGGTGTCGGCTTGCTCCAGGCATTCTTCTTGAGGCCCATGGCGATCGCGTCCAGCAGCTCCGTTGGGTCGTCGTTGCCATCGCCTGGATGCAGTTGCCAGCCTCCTCCGCCCGCGCCCCCCCCGGATGTCCGCTGTCTTCGCGTCCCAGTTGACCTTCCACAGCTATAATATGAGCGCGCCTATCACTTTCTCGTCTTTGTGGCCACCTCGTGCTATTTGGTGCTGCTAGAAGTTGTTCTCGAATTCGTGGCCAGGCTCGACGCACTCCTCCTCGTAGGTCAGGTCTGCTAGCCCGCAGGACGAACCACGCCAGGATCTGGCCCCATCGGGATGGTTACTCCGGGGCCCGCGCCCTCGAGGTCCAGCGGCGCGGCGAGGCCCCCCCCTGGCCGCGCCTTCCTGACCCTTCGCGCACCTCCTCATGATGGTCGTGAGCTCGGAGGGGCTTGATCACGTTTTCGCGCAGTTGCCGACCTGCGCCATGGGCCCCTGCTCGATGACCTGCCTCATAGTCTTTGCTTGCTTCGGCTTCTTCGCGATGGTGGCGAACCCCTTGGAGCCTCTGCTCTTCGCTGTGCTATCCGTGGCCCGTCTCGCACATGTATTGCCTGCCCTGCGCAGCCCCAGATATCTTCCTTCCGTGGCCGCTATGATGGTAAATCCCATTCCTGCGAACCGATGACTGTCCTTTTCGCCACGCCGAAGTCCGTGCTGAACAGGGCCGACTTGCCCGCCAGAGCTAGCCCTTCCTGCTCCAGCTCCTTCGCCAGCTCGCAGGTCGCCGTCACGATGCAGCCCTCCACCTCGGCGATGCCCCCGACCGCGCGCAGCCCGATGTCGTCGAACCAGGCCCCGGGATGCACCATCTGGACCTTGCTGCTCATGGCCTTCGCCGCGCGGTAGGTGAGCGCCCTCGCCAAGTTGTTGCCGCGCCGCGACACTGCTTGCAAGCTCCTTCGCGCATGGATCGGCATGCCGCACGCGTCGTTCTCCATGGGCGACCTCGGCGCGAAGTAAAGCAGCATGGCCATGGCGAGTGCCCTCGGCGGGAAGCCGCACTCCAACGCCCTCTTCGCCACCTTCTGAAGACCAAGGAATCGTGGAACCTCTGGACGTCCGCCAGGGCGCCGGCATAGTGCGCCCCGAACTCCTGCGAGGTCTCGCCCCCCACGGCCCTGGCCATCGCCTCCCTGTGGCAGGAGTTCCCTGCGACCGCGGCGTCGAAGTCTTCCCCCACGCCCATGGCCTACTTTCTCATCTGGTTCCCGTTGAGCAGCTCCCACGCCCACCGCGCAAGCAGCGCCAGCGCTCGATCCCCTCCTCCTGCGAGCGCAGACTCGCCCAGCATCTCCGCGCCCTTCGGCTGCAGCCGACCAGCGCCTGACGCGTTTGCCACGGCCACGCAGCCTCCTCCTCCTCGCAGTTCCCCTCGCAATTGTAGCACATGTCGGCGCAGGCTTGGCCGCCGCGCGCTGGCGGCCTTCTCGCGTCGCCCATGTTCATCATGTCCGTGCCCTTACCTCTGCCAGGGGTGCCCCTCATCGCCACGTCGAACTCGTCCACGGTCCACCTTGGCGCTGGCTCCTCCTTTGCCCGCCCCCTGGGCATCTTGATCACCATAGTCGCCTCCTCGCGCGCGCTGCTGTGCATCCACATCACCTAGAAACACATCGCCTTTAGGTCTACGCTCTCCATTGGGCTCGCGGCCTTCGCGCCGCTTTTGATGCGCTCCTCCTCGCGCCTCCTGTGCGGCCCAGCAATCTTGCGAAGGGCCCCTGGTGCATTCGCCCCCGCGCTGGCCAGCCAGATCGCGCTGTCCTTCGCCCCTCTCCTCAAGTCATCCGCCAGCGAAATCTTCGCCTCCAGCTTAGCCTGCTTCGCCATGCCCCCCAGCACGCCGTCGTCTGCCTTCTGGATCACCCTGATGCGTTGGCCCCAGATCACCCCGCGTAGCCTCGCTGCTCACGCAGCTGGTCGCCCTGCCGCGGGCGCGCCTTCCATCGCCGGTCTCTCGCGCCCTCCGCTTTTCGCGCGCGCGCCCAGCGCCGTCGCCATTCTACTCCACCAGTTCGTCCTCTTGTTGCTGTAGTGCACTCTCCCCTGGCCTGAATCCCTGGCTTCCTCCGTGAACTCGCGCGCTTCGCCTGTTCGTGTGAACTTCTGCTGGCCCTCCTCCCGGACGTCGCAGGCCTCGCAGAAGAAGCGCTCCATCGTGGAAACGAAATGGCGGCACTGGGCCCCATGTCTCTGGGCCCCGCTCTCGGCGGCCTCGAACGCCGCCGACGCGCTGGCGCACGCCGGCGGCGCGCCCAGTTTCCCCGGGCGCTTCCTCGCGAAGTGTTTGTCCCAGGTGTCGCCCGCGGCGAGCGCGTCGTTGATGCTGGGCCTCTCGGCCTCGACCTGCTCTACCTCCTTATGCTCGCTATCGTCGGCCTCGAAGTGGCGCCGGGGGTCGCAGCTTCGCGCTTGACCAGCGGCCTCAGCCCCAGGATCGGCGCGGCCACCTGCCCCCGAGGCTGCCGGAAGGCACCCCGCGGCGCCGGGCCACGGTTGGCTCGCTGCTGCGAGGTCACCTGCTATAGCTGGTTCTTCTGGCTCGAGTTCTGGCGGCAGCAGTTCGTCTTGGATGTCTGCCTAGTCCTCGAACTCCTCCTCCATGTCGGCCTCTGGTCTGTCTATGTCATGTCTGCGCGTTGTGGTTCTCATGTCTCCAGACTCGCTCGCGCTGACGCGTCGTCCGCTTGCCGAGCTCGCGATCGGCGACGAGGGCCCCCCCGCGGCCCGTGATCACTGGCGAAGAGCCCTCTCGCGGCGGCGAGAATCCTGGTGTCTGCCCAGCAAGGCGCGGCCTTAAACTGCGCGCCCAAGTCCTGAAGTAGGTCATCTGGTAGGTCTCCATCTGGAAGCAGCGGGTCCGAGGTCCATCCAATCTTGTGCACGTGATCGCGTCGTAATCGATGCGCGCTCGTCGTTGTGCTCGCGGTTCAGCCTGCTCTTGTTCCCTCAGCAGGCTTCCTCCTCTGCGCTTCGCTGTCTGTGTCGGGCCTCTTCGTCTCGTCGATCTTCGGGTGGCAGAACGCATGCGACGTGATCAGCACTTCTGGCGACGTTGGCTGATGCCCGCGACGTCTGGGCGCGACATCGCGTAGTCGATGAATGACAACTCCACCCCGGCTTCTGCCGCTTGAGGGTCGGCGCGTTGCCCAGCGACGCGCAGATGCGCGCGTCGCCCCAGGGGTCGCAGCACCCCGTTTTGGCCAAGCCGGTCGGGCTCGCGCCACAGCCCCCCGCGATGACCCAGGGCGTGCGCAGCGCCTTCGTAAACTGGCCACCTCATCCAATCGCCTCGCATCTTCTCCTTCTCGCAACGGCTGGTCGCACCTCGGATAGGGCGTTATCAGCATCAGACTGCGCCATTTGAGGTGCCAGGTCATCGCCGTCCAATTCTCCATCTGCAGAAATCCCAGTTCCTCCGCGACTCATTCTTGTCCCTGTCGATGTCCACGACTGCCAAGAGTAGCCTCAGATGATTGCACTGCCGCGCGCCGCGTCTTCCCGATAGGACGGGCTCCTGCAGTGCGAGCGCGCGGCCGTCATCGCGCCCTCCTTCGAGCCCCCCATCGGACTTGGCAGACGGCCGCGACGCCGCGGAGCACGCCGCCAAATCCCACTCGCGCAGGGGGGCCCCCATCTCCTCCAACATGCGCGGTCGAGGATGGGTCTCCTGAACTGAGCACGCGCCAAGACCACGCCCGCTGTTCTTGGCGCCGTTTATCCGAAAGCGCTTGCCCTTAAGCCGCGACTCCACAGTTGGTGCCCATGCGGTGATATTGCCGGCAAAGATGCCCCTGGCGCCCTGGTCGGATTTGAGCGCGTGGCGGGGGCCAGGGCGTGGGCGCCAGTCCGTGGAGCTAGCGGCCTGCCCGCTGCTGGCCGCCAGCTTGGCCCTGGCCTTCACGAGCGCGTTGCTCTCTAGCTCCGCGTCGTCGCCGCCCCACCCCCCCCCGCCCTGGTGCTGACGGCGGCTGTTGTCGTTTTTGACAGCGGGCTAGCAGCTCGCTGTGGCGCTGCCGCTGCGGCCTCCTTCGCCTCCAGCGCGTCGGCCTTCCTCTGCTTCGCCTCCTGCTTGATCGTCCCCCTGTTCCTGGCCGCTGCCTCCTTCGCGGGGTGGATGCGCTCCTGCTACTGGTGCGCGTGCGACTTCGCCCCGTCTTGCAAGTCCTCGAGCACCTTTCCGCTCGGCCCCCGCGGCCGCCTGCCTGGCAGTCTCGTCGACCCCCGAGTCGTACAACTCCAGCTCCTTGTCGAGGTCCACAATACCCTCGAGCGCCATTTCCTCTGGCGTCTGGGAGATCAGCTGCTGCATGCAGCTATGGTGCTGCGTCTCCTTCCCCTCCGAGTGCATCGCCTCCAGATTGGCCTCCTGCTTGGCGACCTCCGTCGCCTTCGACTCCACATTCTCCTCCAGCTCGCGTAACCACGCACGCTGCTTCTTGACCTCCGACGCGACTGCCGTGAACTGCTAGTTTGCGATCCGCAGCGCCTCGGCCACCTCCGCCAATCTCTAGGGCCTGGACTTCACTTTCGGCGGGTCCATATACTGCTCGATCTCCTTGGCGAAGCCTTTGAGTTGGGCGCCCAGCTGCTCGCTGTTCCACAGCTTCATGCCCCCCCATCTTCTCCGCGATGAGCACCAGCGCCTGCGAGAGCTCCTTCGTCTCCGCCTTCTGGCCACCACACTGGCGGCCTCCCTGGTGGTTGCCGTAGCTGCCAGACGCGCACGAGCTGCTCTCCGCATGATTGATGCTCCACGGGTTCTTAAACGTGGTTTTGCAGTGGCGGCACTGCAACCCTGGATTCCAGATCTCGTCATTGATCCAAACCCTGCATCCCCACGAAGCACAGCACGTGAAACCGCCGCCGTCGGACCAGCTCTTCTGCTTGCCCCTGGACTTCGGCGCCATGCTGCCGTGGCGCCACTCCAACAACTCGCGAGCCTGCGCCAACGATAGGAGTCTCCGTGCCGAGGAGCGTTTCCTCCTCAGCCGCCTGTGCCACGCTGGCGAATGGGATCGCCCCCGCTCGGGCGTGGCTCCGTCGCGCGCGCCCTCCGCGGGGTGGCCCCGGGCTGCGCGCTGGGCGCTCCGGCGTGAGCCACCGCCTGGTTCTAGCAAGCTCTAGTTGTAGTCTATAAAGTGCTCGGCATTGGAAGACATAGGTTGTCACGCGAATCGTGCCCCTCAGGGAGCTCCGCCTACAGCCCCAGAGCCAGGCTTGGCTTGGCGTCCCCCCGCCCATATCAGCACACCCCTCACAGGGGTCGCGCCCCACAGGGAGCTCCACCTGTCCCCAGAGACAAGGTTCGCATAGTGGCACGCCCCTCACGCGGATCGCGCCCCGCAAGTAACTGCACCTGTGGCACCGAGGGAAGTTTCCCAGCGTCGCCCAGCTCACTTCGGCACACCTCTCACACACAAATCGTGGCCCGCAAAAGAATTCCACGGACGGCCCCAGAAACAAGTTTCGCATCCCGCCCACGCGCCTACTTCGGCACACCTTTCACACGGATCGTGGCCCACAGGGATCTCCACCTACAGCCCCAGAGGCAGGGTTCGCACTACGCCCCCCCTGGCCATTGCGGCACACCCTATCACTCGGATCGTGCCCACAAGGAGCATCACCTGAAGGCCCAGAGACAAGGTTCGTACGTACAGCGCCCCCCCCGCCCATGTCGGCACACCCGTCACGCAAATCATGCCCCAAATAAGCAACTTCGCATGGCGTCCACCCGCCAATTTCAGAACATGCCTCACACGGGTCGTGCCCGGAGGAGGTCCACCTGCGACCTCAGTGGGCGTGTTCACGCGGGGGCATCCGAATTATTCGGCACACCATACCCGTGGATCGTGCCCCACCAAGAATTCAGCGCACCCGTGCACGCGTGCTCCGCAGCCATATTTCCGTATCACCCCCCGGCGCCAGGAGAGACCCGTGCCCTGCGCTACACATGACTGCATAGGGATGGATCCGTCGCAAAATAAATTGCTTGCCTATGGAACGAAATCATGTTGGCCTCCTGGGGCCCTCTCGGGGCGCATCTTGGAGCCTCCTTAGGACGTCTTCGGGGCCTCTTGAGCCATCTGATTCGGGCGTTTCGGCCCTGTCAGGCCGCTCTGGTCGCTGTTTGGTAGCTTCCGGGGGGGAGGCCTGGGAGGCCTCGGAAGGGGTCAAAGTGTCGTGGGCCAAAGTGGAAGGGGGAATCCAGGAGGTTGTCCCGGCCCAGGCCCCGGACCCCAGGTTCCCCAGCATGTTCTAGATCTCTCTCTCTCTTTCGCTCTCTCTCTCTCTCTCTCTTTGTTTGTTTTTTTGTTGTTTCTCTCTCTCTCTCTCTCTATCTCTCTCTCTCTCTATCTCTCTATCTCTCTCTCTCTGTATAAATTATTGTTCTTGTTCGAACATGTCTGTTATATTAGACAAACTAGATCTACATGTAGTATGCGAGACGGCTGGGGGGCCTCACCAGGCCCTGGCGTACCTGTCTGCCCCGTACCCTGCGTTCTCCCTCTTTCCGATGCGAGTCGGGCGGGGAGACTTGGAAATACCTGAAAGGTTATGAAGAACCTGCTTCTCCTCCTTCCTCCTCCTTCATCTTCCTCATCACGACTAATCCCACCAGCCCTCTGGGCGTTGGTGGTTTAGGGCGTTTCCTCTTCCACCCCTCCCTCTTCCCCCTCGGGGAGGGGTTTACCCTTCCCCCTACCCCCTCCCCTGGGCCTGGACGGGGGGGGCCGCGGGTAGTTAGAGCGTCCAAAACGGCCTCGGCGAGGAAGCCAAAATCATTGATTTTACTACGGTTTTCGCCCCATGTTGGCCTCCTGGGCGGGGGGCCTTAATTGAGGGACCCCCCTTCGTTGACCGATCTCCTCCAAGATGGCCCCAAGAAGCGCCCAGGAGGCGCCAAGAGGTCCCAAGATGGCCCCAAGATGGCCCCACGAGTCCCCCAAGAGGCCCCCAGGAGGCCCCCAGAAGGCCCCCAAGAAGACCCTAAGCGGCCCCAAGAGGCCCCACCCGAGGCACCCAAGACCCCGAAGAGCCCCCCAGGATCGCCAAGAGACCCCAGAGGCCACCAAGAATCGCCCAAGAGATACTCCAAGGGGCTCCGAGAGGCATCCAAGAGACCTCTGGCCCTTGTGCTTGCCCTCCTCCTCCTCCTCCTCCTGTTCCTCTTTCCTGCTCCTACTCCTTCTCTTCCTCCTCTTCCTCCTCCTCCTCCTCTTCCGCCGCCTCCTCATCCTTTTCATCCTCCTTCTTCCCACTCCATCATCCATCCATCCATCCACCTACTCCTTCTCCTCCTCACTCCTTTGCACGGTTCGGCCGTCCTCCTCTTTGCTGCCGCACTTCCCTGATCACCTCAACTCGCCTGGACATCGTTTCTGGATGGGCTGGTGGGGATACGCGAAGCGTCTAGAATTTCGCTGGGTGGTGCGATTCGGTCACAGCTCTAATGAAGTAGTGACCCATACGTAGTTTGAACTTGAAATGAAGAGGTACGAATCACGCGAAGTGAGCCGAGAACTACGGTCACAGAGAAAGGCAGGGTTCACAAAGCGTCCACCATTTCGGCACGGCCCTCACACGGATCGTGCCCCCCCGTGAGCTCAATTTATTTTCGAATCCAGGGACAAAGTTTGCATGACGTCCCTCCCTCCATTTCAGCTCACCCTGCACACGGATCGTGCCCAAGAGGGATGTACTTTCACGTGCGGCCCTAATTTGAGAAGTCGCATACTGTCACATCCCCCCGTGTATGTTGACTTTCTCCTCACACGGACTGTACCCCGCAGGGAGATAGCTCCACCGACAACCCCAGAGCCAAGGTTCGCATCCCGCCGCCCCGCCCATGTCGGCACATCCCTGACCTGGATCGTGAGGTCGGGGCGTCTTGGGTGCCTCTCAGGGCCTCGTGGCGTGTTTTTCAGGGGCCTCTTGAAGCCCTGAGATGGATCGTGAGTTGGGCGCCTCTGGAAGCATCTCTGGGAACGCCGTGCAGGATGTAGACGCGAGACATCTCATACGCTTCTGGGGGCCTATTGGGAGGCCTTCTGGGAGCCTCCTGAAAGCATTTCGGGGGCCTCTTGGGGTCTCTTAGGGGTCTCTTGTGAAATCCAGGGGGCGTTTTCGAAGTCTCTCGGGAGCCTCTGGGGGCCTGTAGGAAGCGTCCTGGAGGCTTCCCGGGAGGTGTTGGGGGCATGTTGGGAGCCGCATCTCCCAAGATAATGCCCCACGACCCGTTTTGTCACCCTCTTGAAGCCCTCTTGGGGCTCCTTTGAACCGTCTTGGGGCCCTCTTGGGCCATGTTTGGAGCCTCGTAAGCGGTCTTGGAGCCTCCTTGGGCGCCTCTTGGGCCGTCTTCGAGGCTGTCAAGACTGGAAAGGCCAATCTGTGTTTTCCGCAGGGACGGGGCGATGTTTGTCTGCCGCCCGGGGACCTTAGGAGGGGGCTCCTTGGAGGCCTCTGGGGGGCCTCTGGGGGGCCTTTGGGCATCTTCAAACCTCCTGGGGGCCTCTCGGGTGGCGCCCGAGCGCCCCAGACGCAATGCTGGACGGTCTTGGGCAAGGCTGGGTGGCGTCTTCAGCTGTCCGCGAGCTCCCTGGGCCCCCCCCCCCCCCGGCCGCCAGGGGGCCCCCAATGCCAACCCAGGGCCGCGGTCTGCTCCCCCCCCCCCCCCCCCCCCTCCCGGGCCTGCGCTGGCCCCCCCCCTCCCGGCCTGCTCCCCTCCGGCGCTCGGGCGGCTCCCGGGAGTGCCACGGTCCTGCAGAGAGAACCCGCCGGCCGAGGTGGCCCCAGGAGCTTCGGGGAGCGCCTTTGGGGTCTCTCCGCGGGGGGCTGCGCGGTCGTGGGGGCCATCGCCTCGCAGCGGCGCGCCCCCCCCCCCCCCTCCCCGCCCAGTGCTGCGCCGAGGCCCCCAGAGCAGCAGCGGCCCCGCCAAGGGCCGATTTCTGGATGGTGGCGGTGGGGGGGGGGGGGCTGCGGAATCGACCTGTCGCTTCCCTTCGGGAGGGCTACGGCGTTCTGTCGTTGTCTGACGTTTTTCTGTCGTGGGTGGTGTCGAGCATCCGCCACGGCGACAGGCACGAAGCGGAGCTACTCCCAGGCTCTCGTGTGCCCTCTGTTCTCTGTGCTCAGGGCTCTGGGATCTGGCATGCCAAGGGCTGGGACCCCAAATTCTCAGATTTCCTGGGCGTTCCCGCGCGGTCTCGGGCTGCCCCGCGTGACTTTTCCAGAGGCCAGAGGGCCCCATGACGGGCCAAGAGGGCGCCAGAAAGCACCCAAGAGGGTCCAAGAGGCCTCCAAGATAAGAGCGCTCCAAGACTCCCAAAATGGCCTCCAAGACGGCCCAAGAGGCCCCAAAGAATCCCCAAGAGCGCTCCAAGAGGACCCCCACGAGGGCCCAAAGAGGCCAAAACCAGTGATGCTCCTCGTGTCTTTTCTGTGCTTTTGGCGCGTTCTCGCATTTTCGCGTTTCCGACGATCCAAGATGGCCCCAGCGGCCCACAAGACCGCCCCAAGACGGCCCAAGAGGCCCCCAAGAGGCATACAAGACGGCCCAGTAGGACCCCAAGAGGTCCTCCAGGAGGGCCCGAGGAGGCCAAAATCATTGATTTTCCATAGTTTTTGCAGGATTCTGACATTTGCTTCTTTCCGGCCTTCCGACGGCCCAAGACCGCCCAAGAGGCCCCCAAGATCGCCCAAGAGGCCTCGAAGACAGCCCCAGGACGGCCCAAGAGGCCCCAAGACGGCCCAGAGGGGGGCACAAGAAGGCCTAAGAGGCTCCATGACGGTCAAGATGGCCTCCAAGACGGCCCAAAAAGCCTCAAAGAATCCCCAAGAGCGCTCCAAGAGGACCCTCACGAGGGCCCAAAGAGGCAAAAATCAGTGATGCTCCTTGTGTGTTTTGATCTGTTTCGCGTTCTCACGTTTTCGAGCAAAACCGCCCCAAGACGGCCCAAGAGGCCCCCCAAAGGGCCCCAAACCGGTCCAAGATGGCTCCAAAACGGCCCAAGAGGCACCCAAGATCGCTCGAGAGGGCCCCAAGACGGCCCCAAGAGGGGCCCAAGAGGGGGAACACAAACCAGAACTCGAGCCTTCCACCCCAAGAGGCTCCCAGGAGGCCCCCAAGAGAGCCCTAGAGGCCTCCTGGAGGCCCCACGAGGCCCCCAAGAGGCCCGAAAAGAAGCCCCAAGAGGCCCCCAAACGGCCCCCAAGAGGCCTCCAAGAGGCCCCCGAGAACCCTCCCACGATAACCAAACGAACATCCAAGAGGCATCTAATCCACAACCCAGGCACGGTGGCGAGATGGGCCGAAGGCCACTAACTCCGCCGCCCCCTGCTTGCAGGGGTGCACGGCGTGCTGGATGAGCTGTCAGGTTTTGGTTTTGGTTCTTTTTCCAAAAGAACTCCCCAGTGGGCTTCGGCCCGTCCCGCCGGCCACCCTTCCAGGACCTCAATTCCCCAATTTCCTGCCCCAGACGGCTCCAAGATGGCCTCCAAGATGCCTCCAAGATGGTCAAGCTGGTCTCCAAGACGGCTAAGATGGCCTTGAGATGCCTCCAAGACGGCCCAAGATGTACCCAAGACGGCCTAAGATAGCCTCAAGATGGCCCAAGATGGCCCAAGAGGCCCCAAAGAGGCCTCCAACACAGTCCAAGAGCCCCTCAATAGGTCCTCAGGAGGACCCGAAGAGGCCAAAATCATTGATTTTCCTTAGGTTTTTGAAAGTTTTTTGCGTTTTCTTCTTTTCGGCCTTCCGACGGCCCAAGAGGCCCCCAAGATCGCCCAAGAGGCCTCCAAGAAGGCCCTATGACGGCCCAAGGGCCCCCCAAGACGGCCCCAAGAGCGCCCCAAGACGGCCCAAGAGGCCTCCAAGACGCCCAACATGGCCTCCAAGACGGCCCTGAAGCGCCCCAAGAGGGCCCCAAGACGGCCCAGAGAGGCCCCCAAGACGGCTCCAGACGGCGTCAGACGGACCAGGAACGCCCTAAGACGGCCAAAGAGACCCCCAGGAAGCCCCCAAAGGCCCCCAAGAGGCCCAAGGAGGCCCCCAAGATGCCTCCAAGAGGCCTCGAAGAGGCCCCCAAGAAGCCCCCAACAGACCCCAAGGGTGCCCCAAGAGACTCCTAACAACCCTCATCCTCCTACTCTATTTCTTCCTCTTCCTCTTCCTGTTCATAATCATTCTCTCCCATGTGTTCCCCGAAAGCTTTCCAAACCGACTCGGGGAACTCATGGTGCGATAGCTTGGCCAAGCTCTAGTCCAACTTTCGGCCACATCGGCGTTTCCAAAAAGGCAGGGGGCGGCGGTGATTCGCCGTAGGCGTCTTCGATAGATCCGCCGCCCCCTGAGTTCTTGCCACAGGGGGCCCAAGGCGGCCCTCAGGGGAGCCGCTCAACAGCGAGGACCAGAAGCGTGAGTCCCAGAAGTGTTGCCGAGAGGCGGCGCTCCTACCGCCCCGGTGGCTGCGAGGCTCGGGCACGAGGTAGGGGAGGAAAAATTATCCCGGCAAAGCAACCTAACAACGATGTGTAGGAGCATATCTGGAAGCATTCCCCTTAAGATTCAGATGAGAATCCAGTTGTAGAATTCTGCTGTTCTCGCAGTCGTAGTCGCATTCGCGATGACAGTCGCAGTGGCAACGGCAGTCGCAGTCACAGCCTCAGCCTCAGCCTGCCTCAGCCTCAGCCTGCCTCAGCCTCAGCCTGCCTCAGCCTCAGCCTCAGCCTGCTTCAGCCTCAGCATCAGTCTGCCTTCAGCCTCGGCCTCAGCCTCAGCCTGCCTCAGCCTCAGCCTGCATCAGCCTCAGCCTCAGCCTCAGCCTGCCTCAGCATCAGCCTGCCTCAGCCTCAGCCTCAGCCTGCCTCTGCCTCAGCCTCAGCCTGCTTCAGCCTCAGCCTCAGTCTGCCGTCGGCCTCGGCCTCAGCCTCAGCCTGCCTCAGCCTCAGCCTGCATCAGCCTCAGCCTCAGCACGAAGCGACCCAGCTAGAAGGACAAAGCGCTGAATGTACACCGATGTGTTCGACGACTGCGTATGTAATGATGTGACGATATACAGACTGAGCCCTTCGTGAATGTCTACATGTTTTTCTGACGCCTACAAACGGCGCTGACGTGTGTGAGAAAATTGTCCGCGCAGCAAAAGCCGGCGAAGCGTGCGGGAGCTCGCATGCTGAGACAGACTACGTCTGCAGACCGCCAGCTGCAAAAGGTTGCGAGCGGTTCTTGGAAGATGTTTACGGAACGGAGCTACGGTGTCTGAAAACATTGGCATCGAAGCGAAGAGCCTCGGAGCCCTGCAGCCTGAGAAACACCGCAGGAACTCGCATACTGAAAAGGAATGCATTGCAAACCGCACGTTGCGAACCCTGCAGGCTGAGAAGCACCGCAGGATGTCGCATGCTGAAAAGCACTTGTACTGCAGAGCGCAAGCTGCGAAACCTGCAGGCTGAGAAGCACCGCAGGAACTCGCATGCTTTCGAACACTACTGCTCGAGACCGCAGCTGGAGAGCGGCAGACCGCAGGCTGAGAAGCACCGCGGGCAGGGAGACTTGCAAAACTCAGATGTCCTGATCGTCTTGGAGGAAGTCACGCCAGTCCGGCGGCTGCCAAGAATCGATGATGCTCCTGGAGCCACCGCCCGTGCTGCCGCCGATGTCCAGGTAGTCGCCATCGGCCCTGAACAGACGGCCGTGCCCCAACGCCAGAATCGCTTGGTTGCGGATTTGAAGCAGCGCTCCGCTCTCAAACATCTGCAACACGTCCAGCTGCCTGCGCGTGAAGTTCGGCTTTGGCTGGCCAGCCTGGGCAGACAGATGGCGGGAAAGCCGCTCCCCCTCGTTGTAGCGCGCGATGGCCTCGGCCTTCTGGTGGTGCAGCCGGCGCCGCTGTTGCCGCAGAGCTTCCTCGGGAACTGCTGCATCACGGCCCTCACTGTGATCAGCTTGCAACGCTTGCGTTAGCCAATCAACGTCGAAGCGCCCTGAGAAGGCCAGCACCTCCCAGATCTGTTTGGTACCGGCCACACGTTGCAAATGGCGATGCCACCGCTTACGCTTCTGGTCTTTCACAAACTTGGCGACGCTACCCAGACCTGCACCCTTGGCCTGGCCACCTTTTCCCGCAGGCTGAGAAGCACCGTGAGAACCTTTCTTACCGCCTGGCCCTTTGTTAGGACCCTGCGGAACCGCATGGCCCCCTTGTGGCGCAGACTTGCCTCTCGCTTTTCCCTTTTCGACATCCCGTTCCTGAAGCGCACGCTGCTGCCGCGACTGCTCGTACTGGTCGCGAGCTACTCTGACCAATTCCTGGCGCTCAGGCTCCGTGAGAACGTAGCGCATGTCGTCGATGTTCTTGCTCCGCAGAAAGTCATGTCGAAGCTTAAGGACAGAGAGAATGGCTCGGCCAGTCTCCTCCTGAGACGCAAAGGCCGTGTCATATTCCGAGCCAGGCTGAGGAGCGCCAGCTGGATTAGTGTCCGCTGGCTCCGTGGACTTCCTCTTTTTGAAAAGCAAGAGACTGAGATGATGGAGGACTTTCGGATCGTACTCCTCGTCGTACCTGTCGTCCCAAAGCTGCCTCAGCTCCCTGTGCAAGTCGTTCGCGCGATTCTGAACGACATCCTCGACGTAGTCGGGATCACCCGGTGAAGTCGGTGAAAGCGGAGGAGTAGAACTCGGCGACCGATCCCAATGCACAGAAGACTCGGCGTCCGCCTGTACGCTGACGTCGGCGTCGGAGACGTTTTCGACGACAATCTTCCGCCTCTTGCTCTCCCCAGGCTGAATAGCACCAGGGAGAGTGAGCACAACCGCCACCGCATCGTGTGCGTCGTTGCGCATGCCACGATCCGTAAAAGACGCGCCAACGGCAATGGAGCAGAAACGGGCGACTGCTCCGCAGACCGCGACGTGGTCGCCTTTGAGGTCGGCCGGAGTGGCATGGACCTCCCAGAGCTTCTCGTCGTTCTGCTGGCGCTGGTAAGCCTCCCGCGCCTCCTGGAAAGTGAGGTTGTCGTCGCCGACTACAAGCAGAACGACTGCCTGGCTCAGATTCTCAAGAATCTTTCCCAGGCAGTCCAGGTGCAAGCGGAGATTGCGAACTGTCCGCTTTCGAGTCTGGATGGTCGGCGGTTTCTTGCCGCACACGATGTGCATGTTGGCGATCACCACGTGGAACTTGTCATGGCCTGGTTTGTTCACCTCAAAATGTGAAATAACAGCATCAATCTCTCGGCCGCTAGGAGGCCTGTAAACTTTGCTGTCTTCGCACAGAGTCAGTTCCGCAGGCTGAGAAGCACCGCGGAACCCCCAGAGAGTCAAGTAGTTGTCGACCTCCGAGAAGCGAATGCCATCACCGAAAGGCTTACTGAGGATCTCTGTCACGTTGATCCCTGCTCGGCGAAAGCCTTCACGGAACGCACCGACCTCGCAGCCACAGACAATATCAGCATCAGCGGTGTCCACTATCGTGGCGCACACCCTTCCGAAGTTAGCGCAGTGAGTGGCCGCCTGCTTACCAGTCATCATGCCCTGCTCGAACCCGAAATTGAACGAGGCGACCGTGAAAGACGCAGGCTGCACAGCGCCAGAGCCAGGCGTCTGTCCACCTTCCTCCGCAGGCTGAGAAGCACCGCGAGGCGGCGCAGGCTGAGAAGCACCGCGAGGCGGCGACACTTCGGACGAGCCTCGCGGAGCAGAGGCTGCGGATGAACGTTGGGTATGGGGGTACGGCCAGGGGAACGCCATTGCAATCGAAACTGAGTGGACTGCAGTGAGTGAATGCAGTGGCACGATTGAATGCAGTGGACTGCAGTGTCACTAGCAATTCCTGAACCAAACACGGCTGTGGCGGAAGGACTACGAAGCGTCTGGCTATTCAAAATGTGGCCCGGGAATGTAGTTCTGGGAACTCGAAGACCAGGAAGTGGCCTACAGTTGGCTCCGGGCATCCAAAATGTGGCCCGGGAATGGAATTCTGGGAACTCGAAGAGCACGAAGTGTGTGACTGTTGCATCCGGCCCTCCAGAATGTGGCCCGGGAATGGCGTTCTGGGATGTCGAAGAGCACGAAGTGTGTGACTGTTGCATCTGGTTATTCTAAATGTGGCCCGGGAATGGCGTTCTGGGATCTCGAAGAACACGAAGTGTGTGACTGTTGCATCCGGGTATTCAGAATGTGGCCTGGGAATGGAGTTCTGGGAAGTCGAAGAGCACGAAGTGTGTGACTGTTGGTGAAAAACGAGCCCGGCACCCTGCCGCCCGGCAACTCCCCAACACCTGCCCGGACCCCCCTGTGGAGTGATCTGTGAGCTCTTTTGAGTCAACTAGAAACCTATCAGTCTTCGCTGTTAGGTAATGTTGGGCTTGTTTTCCACCGCCACCACCAGAAGTAGGTGGGGGAGGGGGTCCTCCTCCTCCTCTTCCTCCTCCTCCTGCTTCTCCTCCTAATCCTCCACCTCCTCCCCCCTCCAAAACTGATGGTGGTGGTGGAAAACAAGCCCATCAAGGTAGGGGAGGAACAATATGTTTCTCCCCTTGAGCCAAAACGTTTGCGGAACGATCGCTGCGGAAGCCGGAACCCCAAGGGGCGGGGCCGCTCCACCTGGGAGCCAGAATCCGTGGAAGGCGGGCGAATAACGCACCATCCCCCTCTCGCTCCCATCACTCCATGCTCTAAGCTCGCTGCTCTGAGTCAGTCATATCTAAGCGGTCGCTGACTGGCTGGGTTGCCGACCGACCAGAAAGTCCTAGCAACGTGCATCTTCATGTGATGAGGATAGCCCGCATTTCCGCCCTGGACAACAAGGTTATGTACACAGATTTGACTCCAGGCTGGCTCCTACAAGCGTGTCGACGCAAGCTGTGGGAACCTCCGGCCGGTGACCTGAAAAGGCCTCCAGGGCCGTCCGGAAGGGCACCGAGAACTGGCCAGATAGCCGTCACCACATTAAAATATCAGTGAGGAGGAGGAGTGAGGAGGAGGAGGAGGAGGAGGAGGAGGAGGAGGAGGAGGAGGAGGAGAAAAAGGAGAAAGAATGGAGGAGGAGGAGGAGGAGGAGGAGGAGGAGGAGGAGGGAGGAGAAGAGGGGGAGGAGGAGGAAGAAGAAGAGGAGGAGGAGAGGAGGAGGAGGAGGAGGAGGGAGGGGGGGGAGGAGGGAGGAGGACGAAGGAGGAGGGAGGAAGGACGCAGGAGGAGAACGCCGCCCCCTGCCCTCTCTGGAAGTGCCTATGTGGCCGAACGTTGGGCCAGAGCTCGGCCAAGCTATCGGACCATGTGTTCCTCCCAGCCGTCGTTGAAGCCCTTCGGGGAACACGTGAGGAACATGAGACTGGGAGAAGCAGGAAGAGGGAGGATGAGGAGCAGGAGCAGGAACACGAGGAGGAGGAGGAGGAGGAGGAGGAGGAGGAGGAGGAGGAACAGGAGGAATAGGAGGCGGAGGAAGAAGGAGGAGGAGGAATAGGAGGCGGAGGGGAGGAGGAGGAGAAAGAGGAGGAGGAGGAGAGGAGGAAGAGGAGGAAGAGGAGAGGGAGGGGAGGAGGAGGAGGAGGAGGAGGAGGGAGGGAGAGAGGGAGGAGGGAGGGGACGAGGAGGAGGGAGGAAGGGGGAGGAGGGAGGAGGGAGGAAGGGGAGGAGGGAGGAGGGAGGAGGTGGTGGTGGTGGTTGCCTTAGTGAGTATCGGGTGGGGCTGCGGGCACGGCCCCTTTCGGGGTGGCCGGAGGAGAGCGAAATCGGCATCGCCACCGTTACGAACCACATGTTGTGGCATCAGCGTCGTCGGCCCCCGCCTCCCCCCCTGCCTCCCCCGAGGGGTGCGGCGGGGCGCCTTGCGGACGCACTCCCCCGAAGGCGGCGGGCAATCCCCCCTCCGCGGCGGCTGGACGCGCGCTCCGCGGGGCCTCGGGTGCGGGGGGGGGGGGGGGCTCGGCCCCCTGGGGAACCGAAGAGGAACATCGACGACGAGGAGGAGAAGGGGGAGGGGAGGACGAGCGGGGGGGAGGGGGGGCGAGGGGGAGGGATGACGAGGGGGGAGAAGGAGGGGAAGAAGGTTGAGGAGGGAGGAAGAGCAAATGGAGGTTGACGGAAGGAGGGGGTAGGAGGAGGAGGAGGAGGAGGAGGAGGAGGAGGAGGAGAAGGAGGAGGAGGAGGAGGAGGAGGAGATGACGAGGAGATGAAGAGGATATGCGGAGGAAAAAGGAGGAGGAGGAAAAGGAGGAGGTGGAGAAGGATGAGGTGGAGGATGATATGGAGATTGAGGGGGTAGGAGGAGGAGGAGGAGGAGGAGGAGGAGGAGGAGCACCAAGGATCGAAGATGATAGATCGAATGGAAGGTAGAGGATCGAGAAGGATCGAAAAATCGTCGTCACCCGATCGTCGTCGTCGTCGTCGTCGCCTTCGTCGCCCGACCGGCGTCGTCGACGCCGCCGTCGCCCGACGGCTACGACTTGGCCAACAAACACGACGATCAGTTTAAGCCCGTTCGCTTTCGTATGCCCGCTGGTCGCTCAATTTGTATATTCCGAACCATCGATGCTCACCCTCTTCGTTTTCGCTCGCGCGCCCCTTGGGGGCACACCTTCCTCACTTGCCAGAAGAAGGCGCACGAGAGAGGTTATCAGGGAGAGGATCCGGAGCAGGAACACACGCGGCAGAACCAGACGGGCGGGTCGCGCGGGCGGCCCCTGACGGGCAGGCCGGGCGGGCGGGTCGCTGAAGCATCAGCCCAGCATGAATCGCGAGGAAATCTTCAGCGATGGCGCGACCCCCAAGCAAATCGTGAGGATGTCCAGAGCGAGAGCGTGACCCCTCGGCATTTCAGCACATTAAAAAGAGACCCCACGCGAGAGGGCGACTCCACGACAATATGTAAGGAAGTTCCGCGCGAGAGCGCGATTTTTGAATGCAGTGTGAGGAGGTATCAGACGGGAGCCATTGTTGTTGTTGCTGTAAGCGGGGGGCCAAGGGCGCGGCCTCAGCCTCAAGACTCGCCCCTGCAAACAGCCGGGCGCAAACCTCGGCACCGGAGGGGGGATCAACCGTAACCACGGTGCGCGGGGCGCACACCAGCAACACATTGAAATACACATGGAACTACTCTGGGAAAGCCGCAGCACCAGAAACTGAAACGATCACTCGGCAATCTTACCAACGCATATTGTTCCAACCACCATGCGAAGCGGCTTGTGAACAATTCAAAAGGAAGGCGATCAGAACAAAAAAGCAACAAAAAAAGAAGGCGCTGCCCAATTTGCTGAGAAGGAGGAGGAGGAGGAAGAGGAAAGGGAGACGGGCGAAAAAAAAACACACACACACACACACAGCAAACAAACGCTGACCGGGAGGAGGGAGGGGAGCAGCAGAAGCAGCGCGTCGGGGGTGGTCGGGGGCCGTCGTCGTCGTCGTCGTCGTCGCGGCCAGGGCAACGGGGATTGGAGGCGCCGTCTGTGCAGGGAAGGGCGTCGGGCGCGGTCGCGGTCGCGGGCGTCGGTGGCGGTCGCCGTCGTCGGGGGGCAGGGCAGGGCGTCGGGGTCTGGGGCGGTTGTGCGGGGAAGGGGAGGGGGCTGCCGGGGGCAGGCGTCGGGGCTGCTCTGGGTCGTGGTCGGCTTGCAGCTCAGGCGGCGTCGGCCGCGCCAGCAGCCGTGGCCGCTGCCAGCCTGGCCGCGGGCATCCCGCCCGGGGCCTGCAGCCTGCGGAGCACGGCCCGCGCGTTCTCCTGCTGAAGGAGTAGCGAGAGTCGCTGGGCGTGCTCCGCCGCCACGACGGCGGGGCCCTCTCCCGTGGCGTCCGCCGCGCGCTTCGCCAAGACGGTTAACGCGCGGCGTGCTTCCTTGCCCCAGGCGCCGCCGTGCGCCTCCATCGCAGCGGGGGCGAAGGTGACGCCGGCCGCGCTGCAGCTGCGCACCGCGTCGAGGAACTGGCGCTTCTGCTCCTCGTAGCGCTCGGCGGCGGCGCCTGGCGCAGCTGCAGAGGCTGCAAGCAGGTCGCCCCGCAGTCCGGAGGTCACCGCGAAGTCAAGAGCGGCCGGGGCGCCGTTGTGAACGCATCCGCGGGGCGACGGCCGCTTTCGGCGAGTTCGCCGCCGTTGGCCTCCGCCCTGGGCGGCCCCCCCCCTCGCTCGCGGGGCTGCAGCAGACCCGGCCGCTCGAGCTCGGCGCCAGGAAAGTCTGCTGCCTGCGCAGCAAGGAAAATCTCGTCGCGTAGGGCGCTGCGCCGCTTCACGCGGCCCCCGCGGCAGCGGCGCACCAGCGCGCGGCCCCCGTAGACATCCAGAACTTCGTCGCAGGCCGGGCAGAAGGCTTCCTCGCTCGCTATGTGCACCCGCAAGCGTCTCTGCAAAGCGATCTGCATCAGGCCGCGCGGGAAGGCCGTGCCGGCCTCGGCGCAGGCCCGCGCCCGCGGCCAGCCGCAAGCGCCCTCTGCGCTCACCAGCGAGAGGTGGGCCCTGGTGGCCAGGCTGGAGCGCCCCCAGAGTTCGGCCTTGGCGGCGTCGCCCAGTTTGTCAGAGAGGCTCCGCTGGTCGCCGCTCTGGCTGGCGTCAAACTCGATCCTGTCCGCCTGCGGGAGCCGCGCGTTGAAGGACCTCGTGGCCGCGCCCAAAGCGCCGTCGGGGCCTGTGTCCTCATTGGAATAGCCCGCCCAGAGCTGCTGCCAGAGCGGAGAACAGGCCGCGCGGGAAGCCAGGTGGGCGGCGGGTGCGTGGCGCTCCGCTGAGCGAAGTCGCAGGCCGCCTGCCTTGAGGGCAAGATGCGCCTGCGCCCAGGAGTCGTCCGTGGGGGAGCTGCTACTCAGTTGCTCGAGGCTGGCGCGCACTGCGTTGTCGAAGGCAACCAGCGCTTCCGTTTGCACGGTGGGCGGGACAAACCGCGCAGAGTAGCTGAGCCGGCAGAAACCAGCGCATTGTCGCAGCAAGTGGAGCGCTACCTGGGCGTTCTCGAGTTCCCCGAGCGCTTCGAGGAGCTCGGTGGCCTTGTCGACTCGCTGCTGGGTGTGCTCGCCGCAGAAAGCGTCGGTGCCGACTGGGGCGCCCAAGAGTTCGAAGCAGCCGTCCGTGCGCAGACGGAAACCCTGGGGAAAGGCCTGCAGGTCCACCTCGCTGTCGTCGCCGCTGGTGGTGACTACCTCACATTTCCCGGGCCCCGTGCTCAGGCGGAGCCCCACGGCGGCCAGCTCCCCGACCAGCAGGCAGAGGAGGCGTGCCACGGCGCGCCAGTCGCCCGCAACTACTTCCACTAATTCTTCTACTACTTCTACTTCTTCTACTACGACAACGACTACGCCTACTTCTACGATTACTACTACTACGACGACAACAACTACAACTACAACTACAACTACGACGACGACGACGACGACGACGACGACGACGACGACGACGACGACGACGACGACGACGACGACGACGACGACGACGACGACGACGACGACGACGACTGCTGCTGCTGCTGCTGCTGCTGCTGCTGCTGCTACTACTACTACTACATCATCATATACTACTACTACTACTACTACTACTACTACTACTACTACTACTACTACTACTACTACTACTACTACGACTACTACGACTACTACTAC
>CAUYUJ010014315.1:135919-168419 GCA_963575745.1 Prorocentrum cordatum
AGGACATCCACAGCGAGAGCGTGATTGCTTAGTGTCGAGGGCGCGACGTCTGAATGCATTGCGAAGAAGTCTCACGCGAGAGCGCGATTTCAGCATACATTGCCAGGAAGTCCCGCGTGAGAGCGCGATTTGGGAATCCACTGTGAGGAAGCATTCGGCGGGAACCGCTGTTGTTGTAAACTGGGTGACGCTTCGTTTCCCCTCAAAAAACAGGGTGCGGGCCCAGGGAGAAACATTTTAACTGGGTTGGTGACATGTCGCTTGTCATAGAAAAAACCGGGTGCGAGCCCCGGGATCAGCATTTTGATGGAAAGCATCGGATGGTTACCGGGCAGGGGGGACCAACCACGATTATTCTTTAGATATGAGAACCAACAATAACAGCAACACCACCACCAACAACATCACCAACATCAACAAGCACAGCAACAACAACACCAAACGATACTCCACCAAAAAAACACAATACACAATAAACCGTACTCTCAACAAACAAAAGCCAACAACACCAACAACACCAACACCGACACAACACCACCAATACCAACAACAACAACAACACCAACACCGACACCAACAATAACAACGCCAACAACAATCATGTTATGACTATTTGCTCTGATATACTCTCGCGGGCCATGCACCACATACATCCCAAGCCCTCGGTACCCGCCTTCTCCGTCTTCAATCGTGCCGCCTTGGCGGTTTATGTTTGGTCACTTGCAACGTGCATTTCGTCCAGCCCCTAAGGCTGGCGAAGAGAGGACGGATGGAAGGACGGGGCGCACGGGAGAGAGGAAAATGGAACACGAGAGAGAGAGAGAGAGAGTAGCAGCAGAGAGGGCTAGGAGCAGAAAGCACGTGGCAGAACCAGACGGGCAGATCGGGGGGGTGAGACCCTGACGGGCGGGTCGGGAAGGCGGGCCCAGGCGGCCAGGTCGAGCAGGCGGGTTGCTGAAACGTGACTATTGCATGAATCGCGAGGAAGTCTCAAGCGACAGCGCGATTCCGAAATACATCGTAAGGACGTCCACAGCGAGAGCGTGATTCATGAGTGTCGAGGGCGCGGCGCCTGAATAAAGTCTCGCGCGAGAGCGCGACTCCTGCATACATTGGGATAAAGTCCCGCGCGAAAGCGCGATTTAGGAATCCACTGTGAGGAAATATTCGGCGGGAGCCGCTGTTGTTGTAAACTGGGTGACACTTCGTTTCCCCTCAAAAAACAGGGTGCGGGCCCAGGGAGAAACATTTTAACTGAAACATGAAATGGTTACCGGGCAGGGGGGTCAACAACTGTTGTCCTTCAGAAGTGAGAAATCAACAACAACAGCAACACCACCAATATCAACAACAACAACACCAACAGCAACAACAACAACAGCAGCAACGACGACAACAATACTCCGCACCGCGGAAGCGCATTTCAGCCACGCCCCCAGGGACAGTGAATGACCGTTTGGCCCCCTTTTCTCCGGCAAGATCTTCACGGATGGAGGGCGGGTGGTTTTCAACAAGTGGTTCTCGATTTAGCGCCGAGCACAGTAGTCTTACACATTTGTAACAACGTCACGGATGGAGAGTGGGTGGTTTTCGAAATGTGATTGTTGTCTCAGCGCCGCGCACACTCGTTTTAATCATTTGTGAAGTTTCACGGGTGGAGGGAAGTTCCTTTTTAACATGTGGTTCTCGTCTTTTCGCCGCGCGCATTTCTTCTCAATGTTGCAAGAGCTTCACGAATCGAGGGCGGGTGATGTTCAAAATGTGGCTTTCGCCCCACCGACGCGCGCATTGGTTTAGAACAGTTTCCAAGAGCTTCACGGATGGAGGGCGGGCCGTTTTGTAAATATGGCTCTCGCGTTAGCGTCGCGCGCATTCGTCTTAACGGGAGGGCGGGCCGTTGTCAAAATGTGGCTCTCTCTTCAGCGCCGCGCGCATTCCTCTTACAAATCTCTAACAGCGTCACGGATGGAGGGCTGGTCGTTTTCAAAATGTGGCCATTTCGTGTGTTTCCAACAGGTTAATTGATGTTCGTGGCTATGTCCCCGAAATGGTGTTCTGGTGTGATGTAGGATTGTTGGGGCGCAGCAGTCACGGTGAATCGCGGTGTTGATGTCCCAGGAATTGTGTTTGGCGATGCAGGATCATCAGGACGCACTCGTAGAGTTGATTCGCAGCGTTGAACTACAGGGAGTGGTGTGTTGGCACGGTTGAGGAGTTTGACGGTTGTCTTCCAACGGTTCACTTTCAGCAATGTAAATAAGTCGTGTAGGGATTTATGACGAGGGAACTTGGAGGCAGCGTGTATTGCAACATCGTTGGTGCGCCTTGGCTTCGCTCTGGTCCTTGTCCTCCTCCTCCTCCTCCTCCTCCTCCTTTCCCTCGTCGTACCCCTCTTCCTCTCCTCCTCCATGGAGCCCAAGCGCAAGGCAGCCAAAAGGACACGACGGCGCATATGGAGCAGATGTCCCAGGGCATGGCGAGGCTAGTGGTCGGACTGGAGAGGCGCACGGCGATGCTGGAAGCGAACGCTTATCGGAACTATTTCGTGGACGAAGGAGCGGACTCTCTGGGCCAGGCCTGCATAGAGGGCAACAAAAACTGCGACGCCACGAGCAAAGAACTCAAGGCAAAGCAGGACAGCGGCGAGGTGATCGACTGGAAGGCAAGAGGCGCACCACACGTCGCGCTGTTCGTACTCATAATCAGGCGGGCTATCGGAAAGTGCGCACAAGGAGGAAGCCATCCCAACGAGCAGGGCCACAAAGCTTTCTCGGAGTTCTGGACGTCGGTCGTGGACAAGCAGACGCCGCAGCAGCTCGGCCTCCTGGTGCTCAATTGCAGGTACAAGAAGGCACGTGCAGTCAAGGATGGAGTGGACGCTCAGATGGACCGCGAGGGAGTACTGACGCTCAACTTGAATGTGCAGGACCGTCAGGCGGCGAGGGTGTTGTGGCCGATCATGCAGGAATACCTTCGCGACGTCGAGCGGACGGAGCAGATTCCAGGCCCAGCACCGCGCGCCCCCGACGGAGAGGTGGCTCGGAGCTCCGATCAAGTGACTTTCGAGGAGAAGGTTCGGCGCTTACTCACTGCGGCTGGCAACAATAGTGTCTTGCCGTGGTCGGACCAAGATGTTTTTGAGTTGGTATTGGACACGGATGAGCCTCCTGAGCCACCACAGTCTTTTTCGACATCGGCGGCCAGTTCTGGTTTGGGTATGTCGAGGAGTGGACCTTCAGTAGCAACACCTGAGCCTGGGGCTGTCGCCCGCCGCCGCCTGTCTCAGTCTGCGCAGCGTAATCTAGCAGGTTCTGCTCGGTTGCAAAACTTAATTCAGCGAGGCGAGGTTTCGAAGGAGGTGCTTCAGCAAGAGGTTGAGGTTACCACCTACAGCAACCCCGCCCCCCCCCTCGTTCCCGTAATGGTGCACCCCCGAGCTGAGCCGACTAGAGGGAAGGGGCGGGGTCGTAGTCGTCGCACGGGTCGGGGGGAGGGGGGGAAAGGAAAGGCCACAGGTGATAATTCGCACCCTGGACAACCTAGCACTTCCCTCTCGTCCGATCCTCCTCCTCTTCCTCTCTCCGAGCAAGGGGCCGAGAGGGCTCCCGCTCGTCCCATCAGGTTTCAGCAAGAGGTTGAGGTTACCACCTACAGCAACCCCGCCCCCCCCCTCGTTCCCGTAATGGTGCACCCCCGAGCTGAGCCGACTAGAGGGAAGGGGCGGGGTCGTAGTCGTCGCACGGGTCGGGGGGAGGGGGGGAAAGGAAAGGCCACAGGTGATAATTCGCACCCTGGACAACCTAGCACTTCCCTCTCGTCCGATCCTCCTCCTCTTCCTCTCTCCGAGCAAGGGGCCGAGAGGGCTCCCGCTCGTCCCATCAGGTTTGTCCGTGAGGGTGCGGTTGTTTGAGGTTGGTCCCCGAAGCTGGGCATCCCCCTCCCAGGCTGCGCGCCGACCTGAATGGGGGACCGCTCAGTATGGGGCCGCGCGGGCGGCGCTCGACAGGCCTCCTGCGTTCTCGAGCGAGGTCAAGCTGCTGAAGCAGCGCGCAGAACTCAGCGATTTTGCGATTTATTATCGATTCAGAGCTCCATTGCGATGTCTTGTCTTGTCTTGTCTGTTCCTCCTCCTCCTCCTCCTCCTCTTCCTCCTCCTCCTCCTCCTCCTCCTCCTCCTCCTCCTCCTCCCCCCTGGCAGGGGCAGCATCGCCGGGGAAGTCCGTCGCCTCGTCCAACGCCACCGCCGGAGTGCGCGGGCGCACGCGGGAGTGGCACGAGACCATGAGGAGGGCGGGGGCCTCCTTTCAGGCAGGATGGGGGAGGAGGAGGACGAGGATGAGGACGAGGATCGAGTCTTTTGTTTGCGTCTCTGGGGGCCTTCTTGGCTCCCGCCTGCCTCCCTTTCGTGGTGACCGACCAGAGGCCCCAAAGATCTCCTCGGACATCCAGAGACCTCCAGAAAATTTCGGGGACCTGTGGAGGGGGGGAAGGCGGAGGATGTGGAAGAGGATGATGACCAGTGTAAGCTCAAGGGTCATCAACGATGTTGGAATAAACCCTCCCTCCAAGCTCCCTCTTCATAGGCCCTACAGCGGTGCATTTCCATTGAGGGAACTGGCTCAATGGAAGACAACCGTGTGAAGACCCCGAAGCATGCCAAAACATTGTTCTCGGGGTTCCAACGCCACGTATCATCCTGACTGTTGCGTCTTGGCGATCCTAAATCGTGCCCGAATGCCGTTCTTGGAACCTCAACACCGCGAACCAACGTAACTGTTGCACCCGCATTGTCCTGAACCCTTCCGAAACGGCATTTCTGGTACGTTGACCATGGGAATCAGTGAAACTCTTGCGAATTGTATAAACGAATGTGCGCGGCGTTGAGGGGAGAGCCACATTTTGAAAAGGAGCCGCCCTCAATCCGTGAACCTCCTGCAAGTTTGTGAAATAATGTGCGTGGCGCTAAGGCGAGAGCCGCATATTGAAAACGACCCGCCCTCAATCCGTGAAACTTTTTTGTGTGAAAAAAACGAAGGTGCGCGGTGCTATAGCGCGAGACACATTTTGAAAACGGGTGGCCCTCAATCCTTGAAATATTTGCAGATGTTTGAAATGAACGCTCGCGGCGTTCAGGCGAGAGCCACATTTTGAAAACGACCCGCCCTCCATATGTGAATATGTTGCCAATTTTAAGCTTCAGAGTCATACGTGGTGAGGAAGTCTCAAGCGAAACGCCTGGCCCGCCCTAGAAACCGGCCTCGGGGTGCGACCGGGAACAGTTATTTTGAAGGAAAAGGAATTGAGGAGGGGGGAGGAGAAGGTTGGCGCCCACATGACCGCAGACAACCTTCAAATTCTGAGCCGTCGCCAATGTTTCAGCTACCTGACCTGCATGATACCGTCCAGCTGCTGAAGTAAGAACCCCTCCTCCTCCTCCTCCTCCTCCTCCTCCCCCTCCTCCTCCTCCTTCCTCCCCTCCTCCTCCCCTCCCCCGTCCCCTCCTCCTCCCCCTCCCCCTCCTCCTCTCCTCCCTCCTCCTCCTCCTCTCCTCCTCCTCCTCCTCGTTCCCTTCCTCCCTCCTCGTCCCCTCCTCCTCCTCCTCCTCCTCCTCCTCCGCCTCCTCCTCCTCCTCCTCCTCCGCCTCCTCCTCCTCCTGCCTCGCCCCCTCCTCGTTCCTTCCTCCTCCTCGTCCCCTCCTCCCCCCCCTCCTTCCTCTCCTCCTCCTCCTGCCTCCTCGCCTCCTCCTCCTCCTCCTCCTCCTCCTCCTCCTCCTCCTCTGGGCTCAGGAGGGGCTCCGGTTTCCGGGCCCTGCCGAAGACCCAGATCGGGGGGAGCCCGTTCGTGGCCGAGGCTCGCCTTGGCCAGACCAGCCCCCTTCCGCTCCCGCCGGTTGTGAATGGCGGCGCGCTGCCTGCAGGTAGTATTACAGTCAAAAACCTCCTCCTCCCTTCTCCTTCCCTTCTTCTGCTCCTCCTCCTTCTCCTTCCCCCCCTTCTCTTCAGGGAGCCAGCATCCCCCTCCGCTGCTGGCCCGCTACCTTGGTCAGTCCAAGGTTTTGGAGGCGTTGGCGTTGATGTCAAAAAAAATCCCCCCCTTCTCTTCCCCAGCCTCCTACACCTCCTTCTCCTCCTCACTCCTCCTCCTCCTCCTCCACGTCCCCGGGCCCGGGGGAGCGCCCACGGGAGCCCGGAAACGGCGACATGAGCTCGGGGCCGCTCCCCCCTGCAGACCCGCCTGCTGAGAAACAGGAAGGCACCGATACAGTCAAAAACCCTGATAAGGACGCGCGACTTTGCTCAGGGTGCCCTTGCGTCCTTGCGCTTCCTTGCTCTTGCGTCCTTGAGGTTTTCGTCGCCCGCCGCCCCAAAAAATCCCAACTTCGGCTTCCAAGGGTCTTGCGTCCTTACCGCGCGTCCTTATTAGGGTTTTTGACTGTAAGTCGGGCCTGCCCCTCCTCCCCAGACCCCCTCGAGTAGTGAAAAAAACACGACGGGATGTTTTTCGTCATTTTCGGCTTCTGGGGGCCTTTACCGGGCCTCGGGGCTGTGAAACAAAGATTCAGGATGGCAAGCCGGTCCCGGGGAATAGGTCGAGAATTTTGGAGGTCGGCGTCATGACGTCGGGGGTCTGGGCAGAAACATGCCCAGGGGACCATTTTCTGAACATTTGTTTGCCATGCTTGATTCTGTTTGTGGGGGACACCTGTAGGGGGACATGCCCGACCTGGCTGTAGGTAGTGCTCGCATGTGGCTTCCAAACGGTTCACCTTTGTTTCATCCGAATTCAATTTCATCCGTTTAATTTCATCCGTTTAATCTCATCCGTTTAATTTCATCCGTTTAATTGCATCCGTTTATTTGCACCCGGTTGACTTTCATCTGGTTTAAATTCGCTCGGGGTTTAATTCATGCGGTTGTAATTCCCCCAGTTAAAATTCATCCGGTTTTAATTCGTCCGGTTTGAATTCATCCGGGTTTAATTTTCTCTGTGTGCCACTGTGTGACTCGCGTTCTCTATGTGGTACATTATTCCGTTTACAAGTTCGTCCGGTTTAAATTCGTCTGGTTTATATTCATCCAGTTTTAATTCATCCGATTATCTTCATCCCGTTTCGGTTTAAAGTCATCCGGCTTGAATTCGCCCGGTTTAAATTCATCCGGCTTGAACTCGCCCGGTTTAAATTCATCCGGCTTGAATTCGCCCAGTTTAAATTCATCCGGCTTGAACTCGCCGGGTTAATTTCATCGGGTTTTATTTCGTCTGGTTTGAATTCATGCGGTTTTAATTCGCCCGGTGTGAACTTCTCCCAGAGGGCGTCCGTGTGCGCCAGAACGCCTCAATTCTGAACTCGGAATTCGGCCGAAGTCGGAAAGGCGGGGATTGGAGTCGGGAATGCGGGAGCTGGAGTCTGAATGACGGCCGCTGGATTCTGAGAGTTGGCAGCCGGAAGCGGGAAATTGGGAGACGGAGCCAGAAAGACGGGCGTCGGAGTCGGAAAATTGGGAGTTGGACTCGGAGAGATGGGAGCTGGGATCGGAAAGTTGGGTGTCGGAGTCGAACAATTAGGAGATTGAGTCGGAGAGCTGGGAACCGGAAGCGGAGAGATGGGAGTTGGAATCGGTTGGGAGCCGGTGTCGGGGAGACGGGCGTCGGAGTCGGAAAATTGGGAGTTGCACTCGGAGAGATGGGAGTTGGGGTCGGAAAGTTGGGTGTCGGAGTCGAAAAATGAGGAGACTGAGTCGGAGAGTTGGGAACCGGAGTCGGAGAGATGGGAGCTGGAATCGGTTGGGAGCCGGAGTTGGGGAGACGAGCGCCGGAGTCGGAAATTTCGGGGTTGGAGTCAGAAATTTGTGAGTGGAGGATGGAAAATGGGGAATTGGAAATAATAAGGGGGACCGCAATAAGCGAGGTCTTGAACGACGGGAGCACATCGCCGATCCGAGAAGGAGGCCCACGCTGTAGCGGTAGCACCATGTTGAAACGCCGGAAACAATCGGATTGCTCAACCAAGCGTAAAACAACAACAGTTGTTGACACCATCCGTGTAAAACACACTTGGCGGGGTGGGAGATTTTCCGCACAATTTCGGTGGAGGAAGGAGAATAGCACCCATATTGCTTGACTGAGGAGGGAGGAAAGAGGAGGAGGAACAACCAGAAAAGGAAGAGAAGGAGGATGATGGGGGAGCAGAGCGAGCATGAAGGCCAAAGGCCTCTTGGCTGCCTCTCGGCGTCTCTTCGGATTTGCTCTTCCGGTTTCGATTCGTCCAGTTTTCACCCGCCCGGTTTAGGTTCATCCTGTTTTACATCGCGCGTGCATCGCCTATGCATCGCGCGTGCGTCGGCGATGCGTCGGCGATTCGTTGCGATCTCCCGACCCCATCAGCTAGAACCCCATGTGGGATGACCAGAATTGACAACAACACTCGTGCATTTCAGGCTGCTGAAGTGTCTGAACTGAAGAGCCCCGAGAGCATCGATTCAAGTTTGATATTAAAGCACCCCCGCACAACATGCATCCCTGGACCCCTGGGAAGATCCTGGAAGGTAGAATAAACAGAAAACCTCTTCAAGTCCAGTCCTGAATTTAAACCGTGCGAATTAAAACCAGATGAGTTTAATTCGGGCGAATCAAAACTGGATGAATTCAAATAGGTGCGCGTGATTGGAGGTGAGGGGGTGAGATCGAAGTGGAACGGAGAGCCCCCCTACTGGGAAATCGATTTCGGTTTCGTGTTCGTGCGTGCCGTGCGGGCGAGGCGAAGCTGCGTGGGCGGGCGAGAGGAAAGTCTCCTGTGGCTGAGGCGCGGCCGGACCAAATGATTCTCCCCCGGGCGGCCGGTGGCGCGCCGGTGTCCCGCCGGTGTCCCGTGTGTCCCGTGTGCTGAGGCGCGGCCGGACCAAATGACTCCCTTCCAGGCGGCCGGTGGCCCGCGGTGTCCCGCCGGTGTCCCGCCGGTGTCCCGCGGTGTCCCGCGGTGTCCCGCGGTGCCCCGCGGTGTCCCGCCGGTGTCCCGCGGTGTCCCGCGATGATGATGATGATGATGATGATGATGATGATGATGATGATGATGATGATGATGATGATGATGAGATGATGATGATGATGATGATGATGATGATGATGATGATGATGCTGATGCTGATGATGCTGCTGATGATGATGATGATGATGGATGATGCTGATGATGATGCTGATGAGGACGATGATGATGATGATGATGATGATGGTGTCCCGATGATGATGATGATGATGATGATGATGATGACGATGATGCTGATGATGCTGATGATGCTGATGATGATGCTGATGGTGTCACATGATGATGATGATGATGATGATCATGATGATTATGTTGATGATCATGATGATGATGATGGTGTCCAGATGATGATGAGTATGATGATGTTGATGTTGATGATGCTGATTATGATGGTGTCCCGATGATGATGATGATGATGATGATGATGATGATGACGATGATGAGGTTGATGATGATTATGGCGTCCCGATGATAATGATTATTATAATGGTGAGGATGATGATGTTGATGATGATGGCGTCCCGATGGTGATGATGATGATGATGATGATGTTGATGCTGATGTTGGTAATGATGATGATGGTGCCCCGATGATGACGATGATGATGCTGATGATGATGTTGATGATGCTGATGATGATGATGTCGATGATGAGGATGAGATGTTGATGATGGTGTCCCGATGATGATGATGATGATGATGGTGATGATGATGATGATGACGATGGTGATCATGATGATGTCCCGATGATGATGCTGCTGCTGATGATGATGACGATGACTGTGTCCCCGATGCTGCTGATGATGATGATGTTGATGATGATGATTGTGATGATGGTGATGATGATGATGATGGTGGTGTCCCGATGATGTTGATGACCGTGATGATGATGATGTTGGTGTTGATGATGAGGACGGTGTCCCGATTATGATGATGTTGGTGATGATGATGTTATGTTGATGTTGTTGTTGATGATTATGACGTTGATTGTGATAGCGGTTGTGATATCGATAGTGAGATCGATAGTGAGACCGAATGTGATATCGATTGTGAGATCGATTGTGAGATCGATAGTCAGATCAATTGTGAGATAGATCGAGTGAGATCGATTGTGAGATCGATCGAGGGAGATCGATCGAGCGAGACCGATACTGAGATCGATAGTGAGACCGATCGAGTGAGACGTTGGTTCCTCCCCCCCCCCCGAACCTCCTTATCACCCGAAGGGTGGTCGTATAGGTAAGCGTTTTAAGCAATTGCGCTGCTCAGTATTTGTTTTCGTTTTGATGGTCAAGTGGTTGTTGTGACTTACCAAGTTTCCGAGTCCAGCTCCCACCTCTCCGAGTCCAGCTCCCAATCTTCCGACTCCGACGCCCGTCTCTCCGACTCCGTCTCTCAGTTTCCCGACTCCGGCTGCCAACTTTCAGAGTCCAGCGCCCGTCATTCCGACTTCAGCTCCCACGTTTCCGACTCCAGCTTCCCACTTCCCGGCGTCGGCCGAGATCGGAGTTCAGCGTTGTGGCGCCCTGGCGCACCAGCCGTTACCCACACTGGACGTTCCCTGGGCGACATCGGCGCCGCTCCGCTCCGCTCGGGTCCGCTCTCCCCTGGTCCTCCTGCTCGTCCCGTTCCTTCCACCCCACTTCCCGTTGCTGCTGCTTCTCGTCTCGCTGCAGCGCGGGCCACGCTTCTGAATCCGCATTGTCTTCATCATTGTCGCTCCCCTCATTTCCCCTCCTCCGCCTTTCCCTGGTCCTCTGATTCCTCTCTATCCTTCCGCTTTTGTTCTTGCTGCTGCTGTTCGTCCTCATCCTCCTCTTCCCGGTCATCCTCCTCACCCGCCACCTCCCCCTCGTGGGCATGCAGTTCCTGTTTTTCCGATTACGCACAACACAGATATTCCCGGAAAGGGCGCGGGCCCAGGGTTCTTTTCTATTGTCTTGTTTCCCCCCGGTTTCGGCCGGCTAAAGTATTTGCGAGAGATACGAGGTAAAGTCCAATTCGGCGTGGGCAATTTTAGGGTGTCCCTAGCGAGACGGTGGCTTTGGAAATCCCGATCGATAAAGCACAGGGTGCGGGGCACATTTGGGTCAGGGGCACGAATCCGTATGTTTTTTACGTATGTTCCTATATATATATATATATATATATATATATATATATTGGCCCTCTCCAGGAGGCCCCAGGGGGGTCCCAGGTCACCCAGGGGATATCTGACATGGTTGTCCCGAGCTGGAACCACGTGTTTTTACTTGTCCAGGCCACCCAGTGGGGTAGCTAACGTGGTTGTCCCGAACTGGAACCTTGCGTTTTCACGTGTCCAGGCCACCCAGGTAGTGATCTCACACCATTGTACCGGGCAAGGACCGCGTGTTTCAGCTGTCCGGGCCGCTCAGGAGTTTCTCTAACATGGCTGTCCCGAGCTGGCACCGCACACTGCGCACGCCGACCCGGAATATTTCTGTAAATTTTCCGGTTGGGCTGTTTCTCGCAACAAGACAGACCTGTAAATATTTCTGCAAATATTTATGTAAATATTTCTGTGCATGTTTCTCGAAATGTTTATGTAAATATTTCGGGCTCGGAACAAGACGGACCTACACAGCGAAGCCAGACGCTCTCTCGACTGCGGCGGCCTCGGGGCCCAGGGAAAGCCCGGAGACTGCAGTGCCCAGGCGTCCAGGCGTTTATATGCGCGTCCAGGCCGCCCAGCGGGGTACTCCAGATTTCGGAACAAAAGGGAGGGGGTCTGGACCCTCCAAGACGAGCCATTTCAGACCCCCCCCCCGTGGGAGAACCCTCCAAAACGTCGTCCCCAGACCCCCCAGGCCCTCCAAGATGGCCTGGAAGAGACCCCCCCCCGAAATGAGACCCCCCTCCCTTTATTACGACATCTGGAGTATCTAACATGGTTGCCCCGAGCTGGAACCACGTGCTTTTACGTGTCCAGGCCTCCCAGGGCGGTATCTAACGTGGCGTCGGGCCCGACGCCGAAGTAGCAGGGAACGCCTGGCGGCCCCAAAAGCGCTACCCGAACACATCTCCCAAAACCGGAAAGTGTGATGTTTTCTGGCTCTGGACAGGGGGTGGCGCTTGAAGGGCCTCTGCAGGGAAGACATTGCGAGGATGTCTCGAGCGGGAGCGCGAATTCAGCGTATCCAGTTCACGCAGGGGGTAGTTGACATGCTTGTCCCGAGCTGGAACCATGTGTTTGTACATGTCCAGGCCTCCCAAGGTGAGATCTGCCACGATTGTCCCGAACTGGAACCTTGCGTTTTTACGTGTCCAGGCGACCCAGGGGGATATCTAATATGGTTGTCCCGAGCTGGAACCATGTGGTTTTACGTGTTCAGGCCACCCAATGGGATATCTAACATGATTGTCCCGAGCTTGAACCACATGTTTTTCCCGGAAAGGGCGTGGGCCCAGGGTTCTCTTTTAGTGTTGTTTTCTTTCGATTTCGGCCGGCGAAACCAGTTGCGATAAATGACGAGGTTAAGTCCCATTCGGCGTGGAACAATTGAGGATGTCCCTAGCGAAACGCTTGTTTTTGAAATCCCGATCGATAAGTCACAAGGTGCGGGACACATGTTGGTCGAAAAAGTGCATCCCGTGCGAGCTGGAACCGTGTGTTTTCACATGCCCAGGCCACCCAGGGGGGTATCTAACATGGTGCTCCCGACCTGGAACCACGTGCTTTGGTATGTCCAGGCAACAAAGGTGGGGTATTTCACATGGTGGCCCCGAGCTGGAACCACGTGTTTTCACGTGTCCAGGCCACCCAGGTGTGTGTCTAACATGGTGCTCCCGAGCTGGTACCATGTGTTTTGAACGTGTCCAGGCCACAGGGGTGTATCTGACATGGTGTTCCGAGCTGGTTGTCCCGAGCTGGAAACACGTGTTTTCACATGCCCAGGCCACTTAGGGGGGTATCTAACATGGTTGCCCCGAGCTGGAACCCAGGGGGGTATCTAACATGGTTGTCCCGAGCTGGAACCATGTTTTTTACGTGTCCAGGCCACCCAGGGGGATATCTAATTCGGTCGTCCCGAGCTTGAACCATATGTTGTCACGTGTCCAGGCCACACAGGGGGGTATCTAACATGGTTGTCCCGGGCTGGAACTATGTTTTTACATGTCCAGGCCACCCAAGGTGAGAACTAATTTGGTCGCCCCGAGCTTGAACCATGTGTTTTCACGAGTCCAGGCCACCCAGGGGTGTATTTGACATGGTTGCCAAGAGCTGGTCCCAAGTGTTTTCACGTGTCCAGGCCAACCCGGGGGTATCGAACATGATTGCTCCCAATTTGGAACCACGTGTTTTCACGTGTCCAGGCCACCCAGGGGTGTATCTAACATGGTTGCCCAGAGCTGGTCCCACGTGTTGTCACATGTCCAGGCCAACCGGGGGGGTATCTAACATGATTGTCCCGAATTGGAACTAGTGGTTTCACGTGTCCAGACCGCCCAGAAGGGGTATTTGACATTGCGGAACCAGGTGCTTTAACGTGTCCAGGCCACCTAGGGGGTATCCAACATGGGCCTCCTGTTCTGTATTGGGATATGTGCTCGGGGAGCATTTTTCGCTTCCCTCCAGCCTCCAGAGGCCCCAGGAGACCCGCGAATCGTGAGAACATATCGGATCCTAACGCCCCAGGGCGGGATAAGCGTGAAACCACATGGGCTCCTGACGCCCCTGGGCGGGGGAAGCGCGAAAACACATGGCTTCTAACGCCCCAGGGCAGGACAATCGTGAAACACACATGGGTTCCGAATGCCACAGGGCGGGAGATACGTGAAAACACATGGTTCCTAACGCCCCATGGCGGGGCAAGCTTGTAAACATATGGTTCCTAACGCCCCAGGGCGGGGGGAGCGTGAACACACATGGGTTCCACAACGCTCTGGGGCAGCCACCATGTGCTCAGGCAGCTCGAGGTCAAGATCCAGATCAGTTCGGTCAGGACTCGGATTCAAAGGAGGACTCGACCCACAACACGTACTATAGATCACAATCGCGGCATGGCACATCGCAGTTCAGCACAGCGCAGCACAGCACAGCCCTCGGCACGGTACATCAAGATCGATAACCTCAGCATTGCAATTTGGCACGTATTAGTGCACGACATGAAGATCGAAGTGTTGCCGCCATACCGCTCCACCAAGTACCTCGGCCGAAAGCTGCAATTCAGCGAGTACCACAAGACAGAAGTGAAAAACCGAATTTCTGGAGCGTGGAGAAAGTTCCATTTACTCAAACAGGAGCTTACGGGAAGAAGCTATTATATAAATAACCGAATTCGGCTTTTCCAGGGAACAATTACGCCGACAATGCTGTATGGATGTGAGGCATGGACGGTTACTCAGGAGTTGGAAAACAGAATTCGCAGAACGCAGAGACAGATGCTTCGCATGATCATCAGAACGCCTCGATGAAAGAAACTGGAGTCATCAGAAGCAGATCCCCGACGCAATCCCGATGGCGACAACGACGGCGACTACCCGGAAAATGACGATTCTTCAATTACCACCGGCAGCGGAAGGGATGTTCACAGCGGTCAACCACTTCCAGCCGCGGATGCTGACCAATTCCAGGAAGAAGATACCCTTGAGCCTTGGCCGGATTGGATCCGTCGTGCAACGCAACACGCCGAACATAGTATTTAAAATTTGGGGGTCGCAGATTGGATTACCACAATCAAAAAGCGTAAATGGAAACGGTTGCAAGAAATGTGTACTAACAGTACGAAAGAATGGGCACAGCGAGTGTTACAATGGGAGCCGCAAAATGATGCACACATACATACACAACGCCGTGTTGGACGGCAAAAGACCAGGTGGTGGGACGACATACTATCCTACATTAAACGGTGTGTCGAAGACGCGCCACAACATGTTGCAGGGTTACTACGACTAGCGGGGACGGACACATGGGACAATTTGGAGTCTGGGTACACACAACAGTGAGTGTCCATGGTTACGCGGCTAATATTCTAGTGCCGTCATCGCCGTCTGCCTCCTCCTCCCCCTCTTTGTCCTCCTTCCAGACAATGTGATGTATCGAATCTTGTTGTTGTCGCATTGTTTCACCAATAGCGGCGCCCCGGCGCCACCCTGCAGTGCCCCCGCGGCACCTTGACTGCAGGCCGCTTGTCCGCTTGTCCGTTTGGACAGGTCCCGCGGTGCGTCCCCCTGGCACGCCCCCTGGCACGTCGCTTGGCACGTCCCATGGGACGTTCCGCTGCGCGTCCTCCTTGCATGTCCCCCTGTCAATAAGCTCTGGTGCAGCTACTATGTGCTCAGGCAGCTCGAGCTTAAGATCCAGTTCGGTTCGGTCAGGACTCGGATGCAAAGGAGGACTCGATCCACAACGATATAGAGCACAGTCGCGACATGGCACATCGCAATTCAGCACGGCGCAGCACAGCACAGCCCTCGGCACGGTACATCAAGATCGATCGATTCAGTATTGTTTTTGCCCGTCGCCTAATCACGTGTGTTTGAAACGTTGCCATGCCTTACATGTCTACAGTCCTTTCCAGGTTCGTGGGTCGATCGTGTTCCCGGAAAGGGCGCGGGCCCAATGTTCTCTTGTATTATCGTTGTGTTTCCCCCCAGCTCCGGCCGGCGAAATTATTGGCTACAAGTAACAGGGTAAAGTCCCACTCGGCGTGGAAAAATTGAGGATGTCCCTAGCGAAACGTTGGTGTTTGAAGTCCCGATCGATAAATCACAGGGTGTGGGACACATGTGGGTCAGGGGCACGAATCCGTGTGTTTTTCATGTGTTCCCATAGGTTGGCCCTCTCCAGGGGCACGAATCCCCTTCCGTAGCCATTTTGGCTCAAGCCGTTCTCAGTCTTGCCTCGGCCGCGCCCGCCTCGCGCTCTGCAGCTGAGATTCGCTTGGGGAGATGGCTACGGTCGGCTGCCATGCCGCCCCCGAGGCGGCGGAGCAGCTCCGCGGCATGGAGGCCCTCTCGCTGTGGCCCGCGCGGCGTGCGCGGCGGGCCGCGGCGAGGCAAGCGGCAGACGGGAGGCTGGCGGCTGCCTTTGCGCGCATCGTGGAGCTGGAGGGCGAGCTACGTTGTGCGCGGGCGGCGGCCGCGGCTCCCGCGGTTCCTGCAGCTGCTGACTTCGAGGCCCGCGTCCTGCGCGAGGTCGAGCTGCGGTTGCGCTTAATGGCGCCGTGCATCAGCCACGGGGTCAGGGCCGCCATGCACGAGGAGGAGCAGGGGTGCGAGGAGAGCCGAGGGGCCCCCCCTCCTGCTCCCAGCTCGCTGGACGTCGGCAGGCGCAACACGGCGGCCCACCACTTCCGAGTGCAGGCTGCCGACATCGCCAAGATGGGCCAGCAGGAGCTCAACGCGGTGCAGCGCGAGGCACGCAGGGCTGGCCCCCGCAGGTCTGCTCGGCGTACGCGGCGCGACCGCCCAGGAGGACAGCTACGGCAAGGGCGCGGCGCTGCTGGCCGCGGACGTGCTGATCTTCCTCCTCGCACGGCTGGTGCTGCCCTTCTTCACCGCCGTGTGCCTGCCCAGCGCTCGGCGTCCGAGAGAGTGTCGACGGGCTGGGGCGTGGCCCGCAGGCGCGGGCGCAGCCTTCCCGCTGGCGCTCGCTTCGCGCTTGCTGAGCGCGTGTGCAGTGCTAGCCAGCCTCCCGTGGCCCCCTTGGCGTCTGGGGCGCTGCGGTGGCAAGCTGGCTTCGAGGATGCGGTGGCTAGCGTGGTTTGCGGGAGCAGCGCGGTTGCCACCAGCGGCACGGACGTCGAGCGGGACACGCAGGAGGACGGCGGCCGAGTACAGGGACAGGACCGCGCTCCCAGCCCATCTTCGACTTCTCCTCGCCTCGGCGGTTTCTACGGCGTCGCGCAGGAGCTCGGTGAGGATGGAGGGGGTGCCGACGGCGTGGACGGCTTCGGCAGCGTGGACGGCGCCTCGGCCACGGCTGCTCCTGCGCGCGGGCCCGTGCGGCTCTTCGCGCTACGCCGCCACGTCTACGCGGCGACCGTGGCCCTCACGGTCGACCGCGACATCCGGCGACCGGGCTGGCAGTGCGACGGCTGCGACGTCGACCCTCCGATGCTGTCGGCTTCTGAGGCTGCCGCTGGCCGAGAGTGGCTCCGCTCCCAGTTCGGGCCTGGGCCCCCGCGGCGGGCTTGGGCGAGCAAGGAGCGGCGGCGGCGCCCTCCCGCCTGAGCGGGCCGCGCTGAGGGGCTCGGCAGTCGGCCCTCAGATGTCGGCGCTTTCCCTCGGGCGTCTTGCGACTCTCTCACGCCTCGGCACTCGGGCGTGCGAGCGAGGCGTGCTGGCGCGCGGCAACGGTCTGTCGCCTCCTTGCCCGCCTGGATCGGCTCGTGTCGCACGAGCTGCCTTGTGAGGCGGGGAGTGCCTTCGGTGGTCTGGGCCTTTTCAGGCTCGGCACGGGGTGGATGGTGGCTCGCGCGGCCGCCTCACCTGACGGCGCACACCCACGTGGCGCGGCGAGTGTGCTGCAACTTGGAGGCCGCTGTTTGCGGAGCCTCCTGGCCGCATTTTGCGGCTCTCGCCTTCTTGGCGGCAGGATCGGCTCGTGCCGCACGAGCTGCCTTGCTCATAAAAAAAGGGGCACGAATCCGTGTGCTTGTAAGTATGTTTCTGTAGATTGGTTCTCTCCAGGAGGCCCCACGAGGTCCCAGGACACCCAGGGGTGTATCTAACATGGTTGTCCCGAGCTGGAGCCACGTGTTTGTACGTGTCCAGGCCAACCAGTGAGGTATCTGACATGACTGCCCCAAACTGGAACCACGTGTTTCTACGTGTCCAGGCCACCCAGGGGAGTATCTAACATGATTGTCCCGAGCAAGGACCGCATTTTTTACGTGCCCAGGCCACTCAGGGGTGTATCTAACATCGTTGTCCCAAGCTGGCACCACGTGTTTTTACGAGCCCAGGCAACCCAGGGGGGTATATAACATTGTTGTTCCGAGCAAGGACCATGGTTTAAAGTGTCCAGGCCACCCAGGGGTGTATCTAACATGGTTGTCCCGAGCTGGCACTATGTGTTTTTACGTGTCCAGGCCACCCAGGGGATATCTATCATTTTCCCAGAGCTGGATCCATGTGTTTTTACGTGTCCGGTTTAAATTCATCCGGTTTTAATTCGTCGAGTTAAAATTCATTCCATGTTAATTCATCCGTTAAAATCATCCAGGTTGAATTCGTCGGGTTTAAACCCATCCGGATTGAGTCCGCCCGTTTGAAATTATCCTGTTTAAATTCGTCCGGTTTGAACTCATCCGATTTTAATTCGTCCGTTCGAAATTCATACGGTTTTCATTTGTCCGGTTTATATTCATCCAGTTTTCATCCCCACAGCTTCCACACGAATCACGCAAAACACATCGGACGAAACCGCAGCGGACGAAATAACAGTGGACGAAAAAACAGCTGACGAAACAAAAGCGGACGAAACAAAAGCGGATGAAACAAAAGCGGACGAAATAGAAGACGGACGAAACCAAAGCGGACGAAACAATAGCGGATGAAACAAAAGCGGACGAAGCAAAAGCGGACGAATCAAAAGCGGACGAAACAAAAGCGGATGAAGCAAAATTCCATCTTTACGAATTTGCGTCTTTCGTGATGCTCTTTGCCTGCTCCTTCTGCAACTGTTTTTGATGGTCCTCCTGCTCCTTTCTGCTGCTCCTGCAAGCTGCTCAGGTGAGCTCCTCTTCCCTGCTCCTCCTGTTGGCTCTTGCTGCGCCTCCTGCTGCTCTGGTTCTCTTTTGCTGTTCCTTTTGCTGCGCATCCTAATTTGATGCTCTTCGAGCTGCTCCTTTTACTGCTCCTCCTGCTGCTCCTTCACTTGCTCCTGCTGCTCCTCCTGATGCTCCTCCTTTTTTCCTGCTACTCCTCCCGCGCCTGCTGCTCATGCTGTTGTTGCACCTCCTGTTGCTGCTATAATTTCTGCAACAACAGCTGCTACTACCCTTCTTCTGTTCATTTCTATCGCTTTTATTATTACAGCTGCAGTTTCTACGACGACTATTGGGACTACTACCACTACTACCACGACTACGACTACGATTACGACTATTACTGTTACTACAACTACAAGTACTACTACCACTACTACGACTACTTCCACTAGCGCAACTACTACGATTAGAACAAGCATTATGATTTCACATAGGACGCGTTCTACTACATCCCATGATTCAATGCGACTACTGTTGTCGATCTTCGTATTTATGCGTTTTGCCAGTGCTAATATTACTTCCAGGAGCCCATGGACGTGGCGACAGTTGCGCAGTTCACAACCGCCAAGGGAGCCGCGAGATCTCGAATGGATCTGCGTGGCCCTCACCTCCACCGTGCCTCCCAGGAGCCCACGAACGTGGCGACAGCTGCGCGGCTCGCAGCACCCGACCGAGCCGCGAGGTCTCAAGTGAATCTGCGTGGCCCTCACCTCCGCCGTGCCTCCCAGGAGCCCACGAACGTGGCGACAGCTGCGCAGTTCGCAGCCCCCGAAGGAGCTGCGGGGTCTCCAGGAGATCTCCGTGGAGCCCTCACCTCCGCCGTGCCTCCCGGCAGCCCGCGACAGTGGCAGCAGCTGCGCAGGCCGCGGCCACCGACGGAGCGCACAGGACGCAGGAGGAGGTAGGCGGAGGATGAGGCAGGAGGCGACCAGAGAGGAGGTAGGTGGAGGAGGTGGGGAGGATGCGCGAGCAGTGCTTCATTCCCAGACCCCCGACGTCATGATTCCTTCCTAACGTCGACCCCCAGAGGTCCCGACCCATTCCCTACGGCCGGTTTCTCCTCTCGAGTCGTTTCTTGACGGCCCCGAGGCCTGGCAACATCCCCCGGAGTTCTGGTCGTGATTTTGTCGCAGTGCGAGGGGGTCTCGGAACCCAACGCACAGGAGGGATGGGAATACCTGGCGATCTCGAGCAGCCTGGGGATCCCTCCCGGGAATGCCTGGCAGAGGACCAGGGCCTCCGGCGTACATGGGAAGCACCACTTGGATGCTCATGGCGGTTCCTTAGCACATAGCTCAGATAGTTATGGTTGCTAGCGCCGTACGCTGCTTAGCTAACCTAGATGTAATGAGGATAGTTAACCACCTTACGAAGTGGTTTCGCATGGAGTTTCTAACCTGGTTAGCTGCACGAGCTAACCTGTTTAGGGTGGTTGCGGTTAACTAGGTTAGCGAGGTTGCTAATTGTAGGATTCGGGATCAACCAAGTGGGATTTTGCATTGTATCCTATTGTTTTTTTCAAATGTTGCCCCCATCTGGCCCAGAATATGTCAAGTGTTCTGCGAAAACCTGCGTTGTTATAAGCGTACTTGTCGACATGGGGCAGGCAGACATAGCAAACGAGAGCTCAGTATTTGAAAAGGCTCAGCCCTCCATCCGTGAAGCTTCTGCACGTTTTCACCTTTTTTGGGAGGCGCTGGACGTCTCAAGCGAAGGCCCTATTTTTGCAAAAGGGAACCGCCCTCCCAAGAACAGGAGGATGAGATAGAGGAATGATAGGTTCAAGCTGTGCCCTTATCGATGTCACTCAGCCGTACGCTTCCCCTACCTGAGCCTACCTGGAACGAGAACCTCGCATGCCGTTCCCTCGGGAACAGTCCTAAACACGCACGGCTCGATGATGAGCCTTGTCTGGATCAAGGTGGGGGCATACTGGACTATACATCTTACGCTGATCTCATCACTGTCAAAGGCGTGCCATTGTGTTACGCACGTGTACACATGTTCTCCAACCTGAATGTGAAACTGAACCTTACCATATAATACTGCACCATCGGCTCCAAAGTATGCAACGACATCGTCCACCACAACAACCCTGCTCTGCACTCGGGCAGAGTTTGAAGTCTTGATTGGCATAAGGGGGCTCACACACATACCACAGGCGGCAACGGCATCTCTGAGTGTTTGTTTAGCTTCCAGCTGGTCCACCAATCCATCACCAACTATAGGCTCACGTAACTTGTACAATTGGTGAACCGTTGTCTCTTCAAGAAGTCCCAACTCGTAACCTCGCGTATTGTGGCGATCATCTGCGTATCGTTTGAACAGCTTGTGTTTTCTTTCCATGAGGTGCGTAGAAAGCAAACACCCATGGCGGAGCAGTTGTGACGGCAAGTGGAGCGTAGTGTGGGTCTTTGGAAGCCACACCTCGAGTTCGTAGGCTGCTTTCAAGTTCACCAGATGCGTCGAAATTGCAGCTCCGAGAGCTGCAGCGCTGACAACTCCTGTATTGACCAAAGAGAGGAGACGAGAAACAATGCACAACGAAATGCCGCTTGCCACTTCTTTCTCGCAGAAGCCTGCAGGTCCGACTACAGAGACCAAGAATTTTTCAATGACAGGGGCGCACGACTGTTGCTCACTGGCGTTCCCACTCGGAAGGAAGTCATTCCTTTTCGAGCACACGTTGGCGCCTGATGCATAGCCTTTGGGCCACACCCAATGAGAGAGGTACTCGCTGAACTCTTTACCACCCAATCGATATGGCGCCAGGCGGGTAAACAATGCTCTTGCCTCCACAGTAAACACACCGCCTTGGAAGTAAGTGTGTAACCAATCCCACGCCCATACATCTGCTAAGTTGACGTCGAGGTCGCGGTCCTGGAGTACACCAGTGGGGCAATACAGAAATCCGAATAGCACTTGCTTGTTATCAAGCTCCTGCGTGTCTCCTGCCTCTGCCAATTGCTTCAGGCGCATCTGTATACCAGTGATACTAGCATGAGTGTGAGGCCTGAACTTTGTGATGTCGACCTCGTCGCTAGAAGCAAGGAAGCCAGTGCTGTCGGGGAGCAGGTGGCTCCAGTAGGAGCAAGCGTTCTGACACAAAGCGCACAGTTTGTGTCCTGCCACGCCTTTCACCGCGAATCCAAATTTGTGTGCCCTTTCATCTTGCACGACTATCGAAAGAGAGCCGACCACAAATCGAGGGTTATCTTCGCCAATGTCCAGATGGACCCCACTCCTGAGGTCAGCTTGATCTGGCCGTCCGAAGAAAAGCTTGAGGCAGTGTTTCATCAACTCTGCCATGCCACCTTGAAGTTTGTTCACTATGGTGGAGCGCGCCCCAGTGACCACGAACCAGCACTCTTCGTGGCATAGTGCTGGAAATCCGAATTCACGTACTGACCAGTAGAATGATTCAATGCGCCGTTGGTTCTTCTCTGCCAGCGGATTGCCTGGCGTGATCTCGTCTGTGTACGCAATGACGGACAGCTTGTTGCCGTGCGCGTCGAGAGTCTGGCGAAGCAGACGCCCAAAGGAAACGCTCTCGCGGCACGCAACTTCCAACCATCCGAGGGGGTGTTGAAACCAGAGATCTACGCTGCCTCCGCAGCTTGAAGGAAACGTTTGCTTCACGAGAAGAGGTCCGAACGACGTGCTCCTTTGGGCCTCTTTGTGTCGGGCACGCTGCAAGGTGGCCCTGGATGAATGCTCTGGAAGTCCATACCTCCGAACCTGCTCGAGTAGATGTGACAATGCGCTAGCTGACACATGTGCCTCCTGGCCGTAATCGGTGATACGAATTTTCTTTGTGTCTGGAGCCATGCGCAAGCTGAACAGTTCGAGCCAAAATGGTTACGCACCCGCCCCCCGTAGCTGTTCTGATACCCGTGCGGTCTTGACCGAGAGCGCAGATCCCCCCCGTTCTACACTAAAAACAATAATACCCTCTAATGCTTTCTAAAACACACCCCGCAACCATGCTACTGGACAGACCGCTTGCATCGACTCGCCGTCATCATCATATCATGTAATCATCGTGATCGTCCTTCTCGTGGCCATCTCCCTCCCTCCTCCCTCACCCTCCCCTCAGCTCTATATGCCCTCCCCAGTGCGCATAGCATAGCTTGCCCTCTGCCAGTTCCCCCCCAGCTCGACGGGATTGGCGGTTCCAGGCTACAAATGACTCTGGCTGACTGTGGGGGGGGGGGGGGGGGGGGGGGGGGATATCTTCAGGCCTCCGAAGGCGCATTCACAATTGTTCCGGCAGGGTTGGGGGATTACGAAGATGTGCACCAGAGCTACGCATAAGGACGATAGGGGGAGAAATAACGAGAGAGAGAGAGAGAGAGAGCGAGAACAAAGAAAGAAGGCGAGAGAGAGTAGGAGGAGGATGCCAAAACGAAACAGACGGATTAGGATGATATGAGCGAGGCGTGGATTTCCAAGTGCGATCATGTGGGGCCATGTCCGCTAACATGTTGCTGATGTCACGCGCTGACAAACAGAGCGTACTTGACTGCGCGGAGAGATTGAGTGCCAACTATCCCCCAAGCGAGCGACGTCTCTTAGCAGTAGTCCCAACAGTGCCTACCCCCGAAACTCCTAGGCAGAGCATGCATTGGACATCCCAGGAAATACCCCTACATGGGCTTCCCAGCCCACTTCCTCCAGACCTCTTTGGCCTGACCATAAGCAGCTCTAGCAACATCAGTGGCCTGGTCGACGGTGTAAACTTTCGCGGCCCTGGCTTTGGCGGTCGAGTAGGCGCGCGACGTGTATTGGTTCTCGGTTCGCCCCTCGCAGTCGGCCACCTTCAGAAGGTCGTTGAAGTCGACCTTGCCTGAGGGACGGGCGGGGCGCTGGGGGGAGAGGAGCGCCAAGGACTGGAGGAGAACGATCTGTTGTGAGGAGGGCGAACAGGAGGGGGAGGAGGAGGAGAAGGAGGAGAAGGAGGAGAAGGAGGATAAGGAGGGGGAGGAAGAGGGGGGAGGCGGGGGAGGAGGAGAAGGAGGGGGAGGAGGAGGAGGAGGGGGAGGAGGATGAGGAGGATGAGGATGAGTAGGAGGGGGTAGGAGGAGGAGGAACGGGAGGAGCAGGAGGATGAGGAGGAGTGAGAATGGCAAACCGCGCTTTCACAAAACGTGAGTTGGCAGAGAGACGAGAACGATGAGGACGACATCGACAACGCTGAGGTGTGGTTGTTGTTGCATGCCCGATCCACCGTATGTGGCGTGCTTGCCGATGGACTTCTTGACTGGCAGGGACGTCTTCGGAACGGGAGCAGCTGCTTTGCCTTTGGCCTTGGCCTTCGCCTTGCCCTTGGGCGCGGGCGAGGCCTTGGCCTTAGCAGCTGCAGCCTTGAGGAGCTTGGTCTCCTCATTGGCCTTCTTCTTGTCCTCCTTCTCCTGCAAAGCGCTGCCAGCCGCATGCGCCGCGTTCGCCATGCTGGCCTCCAGCAGCTTCACTGCCGCAGCAGCCTCAGCATGAGAATCAGGAACAGGTTGAGGAAGGCTTGCGGCCGCGACAGCAGGACCATCAGGAAGTGCTGGAAGAGGCGCACTGGCAGGTGCTGAACTGAGGACCGATGCTGGAGGTGATCCAACCAAGGATTCGGAGCTCCCACACGCCGACATTGGGGAGTCAGCATTTCTCCGCGGCGTGTCGAATACTGTCACGTTGCCACCGATACCCTTGGGGCCGAACTGGGCAAACATCTGCTGCATGAACTGGCCCATGGCTAGCATCTGACTCTGCATGTCAAGCTGCACGCCTCTCTGGGGCTGCCTGCGGTCGAACCCAGAAGTAAGCTGCAGCGCGTCTGCGCTGCTAGCTCCGCTCCCCTCAGTTGCGATCTCCCTCTGCAAGCCCTTGTGGGTGTCCCTGGTAGGCACCGACTTCGCCATCAACTGGAGCGCATGTGGGCCCAAGCTGGGCGCAGTGATTGGACCCGCAGTGCCATCGTACGCAAAGTTCCTGGCGTCGTCGGCGAGGTCAATCGGGAGCAAGGGGTACCTCCGCATGTGAGCGAAGGGCCACGCATCCAAGACATTCATGTCCTTGATCTCCTTCTGGATGTCCGCCGCCATGGCCTTCTTGTTCTGGAAATTCAAGGCCCCCAGCTCCCCCTTGCAACAGATAATCGCGACAGCCCTCTGGAGGAGATCCTCACTCGGACACGTTAGACCTAGGCGCCACATCCTCGTGGTGAGGACGGTCACCTTAGGGCCCTTTGGCCGCGCTGGATCACATATGACGTCCCAGTCCTCCTGCGTGAGAAAGTGTTCCAAGGCGTCGCAGTACTGCACGGGCCTGGGCAGTCTCGGCCCACCCACTTGAGCGTTGGCAGCGGCGGCAGCACTCAGGGATGTAGCGAGGCGCTGCTTCTGCTCATCGGACCAGGGGCCACCAGCGATTTCGGCAGAGACGTCCGTCGCCACGGCAATGCTGATACCAACAGTTGTCGCAAACGTTGCGCACAGAGATTGCGTCTGAGACGCTAGGAGCCCATCCCTGCTCAGTCCAGCAGCCGACTGGGCGCCGATAAATGCGACGCGCTGCCTCACCATGCGAATGAGCATCGATGACACATCTGTGCTACCTGCAGGCGGGGCAGCCATTGGTTGGGCAAGGTCGGCAACCCGAAAGACAGGCCCGCAAACCAGCTTTGAGCCGACATACAGCTACGGACGACGGTGCAAAGGGGGGCCACAGTTGTTTGGGGTCTGAGCTCACGTGGTGCATCCTGTACCGTCATGGCTCTTGGCATTCACTCACCGTGGGGCTAGACGAGAGGGACCAATGCTTCCATTCGTGAGGCTGAGCCTTACCTTCCAAACAAACGGCTGTCGAATGCAAGCTCGAGAAGCTCCGACCAAGCCGAGAACCACTTGGTGCGAACTTCCATCTGGAAGTTCGCGCCTCTGGTGCGAACTTCCATCTGGAAGTTCGCGCCTCTGGCGCCGACTTCCATCTGGAAGTTGGCGCAACGGTTCGAACTTCCATCTGGAAGTTGGCGCCAGAGGTGCGACCTTCCATCTGGAAGGTCGCACCGCTGAGCTTCTTCGATACAGTAGGCAGAAACTTCCATCTGGAAGTTCGCGCCTCTGGTGCGAGCTTCCATCTGGAAGTTCGCACCGTTGCGCCAACCTCCATCTGGAAGGTGGCGCCAGAGGTGCGAACTTCCATCTGGAAGTTGGCGCCAGAGGTGCGACCTTCCATCTGGAAGTTCGCACCAATTCACCTCGCCGTCGGCGAGACCTGACTTCGAACTCACGCGGACCAAATGCAGCCGAAACGGCAGGCAACACATAGCTGGCTTGTCATCGCGGCGAGTCGGCACCACGAGGGCCCCTTGCTCTGTTTTCGAAGGAGTGCAACGACTGATCGGTTGATTGTATCGCCAGCGCACACCCCGCGGCACCGAGCGACCCGCCACATGCTGTTCGCAGAAGGCGAACACGAATTAAAAAAGAGGCTGCCCTAGTGCGCCCTGAGAGCGCCAGCGCCCCATGCTGGCGAAGCTCGCTACTAGGTCACTCCCGTGGTTTTCAGGCAACTTAGTGTTGCTGGTCGAACAAAGACGCGGCATGATGCTCCCGATGGAACGTCTCGAGGACCACGACCAGCTTCGCAACCTGCTGATCGAAGTCGGCTCGGATGGGCGTGGCTTTGACGTTCATCGATTTCTGTTTCCACGTCATTGAGCCAGCGTCGAAGTAGTGCGTGACCACGGAGCTGCGGTACCTCGACCACTTGACCACCTGGCTGTTGATGACTGGATCTACGATTGGCATTTCGGCAGGCTCATGCTTTGGCGTCTTCAGCAAGAGAAGCATGTTGTCCTGGTTAAGCTGGATCGCGAGCTTGCCCCTCGGGATCGCGCTGACCATAACCTTGACGTGGTGGATGCTACCGTCCTCGAGCGGCACTTCCAACTGCACGATCTTCTCAACGTCGTCGACCATCTCCTTACGAGGACGCTTGGCGGCCCCACCGTCAACTCCTGGATGCTGGGCGTCGCCCAGCGGGTCCGCAGCAGCGAACGCCGCCTCAAGCAACTTCTCGGTTGCGACCTCACGAAGCCTGACGAGCTCGTCCAACATGTCGTAACCGTCCTTGACAAACTGCCTGAATTTTTTGTTCTGCTTATCGCAGACCACGGACCGCTCCCCGTTCGAGTGGACCACCTTCGCGTACCACGCGTTGCCTGGGCCAGGACGGTCCGAGAGCGAGACCTCAACGAAACCCTCCACAATGCTAACCATCCTGGCTAGGGTGGAACTGAAGCGGGCAAGCAATCGGCCGTTGCAGCACTCGGACGCGAGCCCAAATGGCTACGGAGGCGGAGGAGGACGGGGAATAATACTATTGGAAGGGGTGTGGTTTCATTGTGGCGAGGTGGGGTGCTTGAACGAGGAGGGGGGTGGTTTTCCACAGTTCCGAACGAGGATTACGAAGGGGGAGGGATGAACGACTCGTGAGCCCCACCCCATCATTGTTGTCTTGCTGGCTGGCAGCGGGGCACGGGAGGGCGGGGCGGCGCCTGCTTCACGAGCGTGCAGTCCACGTCGGGGCGCAGTGAGCAGGGGGGGCGAAGGCGACGACGAAGACGACGTTACAGGCGGCGGCGTCTCTCTCCCTCTCTCCCTCGTCCCTCCCACCGCCCTCCCCCTCAAGTCCTAGCGTGCCCCCCCCCCCTCCTCACCTTCAGCAGTCATCATTTGCCTCGTCGTAGTCCTCCTCATCCTCGTTATCGTCATCCTCCTCGCCCTCCCCCTCCTCCTACTCATGGTTATTATTCCTGCTCCTTCTCGTCCCTCCTCCTCCTCCTGCTCCTCCTCCTCCTCCTCCTCCTCCTCCTCCCTCCTCCTCCTTCTCCCCCTGCGCCTGCCCCCATCGGTCCCTGAACGGTGGTCAATCCGTGTCTCGACCACCGCGCAACCCAGGCGCATTTTCGAACGCACCGTGGCTGAGGCGTCAGGGGGCACTCCTCAGCGGTACATCGCGCCACAGCTCGAGGTAAACAGAAACAGCTTACAAAGAGAGAAGGCCACAGGTGTTCGGGGGTTCCCTGCAGGAGCAACGTAACAACATCTCATCATATTATCGGGGAGGAGGGGGTGAGAGATTGATGGCACGAACTGGTCAAAGCTTTCTTGACAAGACCTTCGCCATTGCCTTCGGCGCAGGGGCTGGCGTTGCAGCCCCCCCGCCCTTCGTTACGAGCCCACCCTCGGGGATCGTTGCCTTGTTAGTGAGCACGGGCACCGAAATAATACGCTCAGTCGGCTCAGAATCAGTAGCGAACGAGAACTTAAGCAGCACGGGTAGCGAGCTCCACGTCATGCTCGGGGCCTCAGCCGTGGGGACGAACCAGAAGGGCACGCACATACCATGATCACCTTTTTTGGGCGGGACCTTGGGCAGATCGACCTTTGAGGGGCTTATGTAGATCTTGGTGTCACCGAGGCCGACGACTGGGATATCTATCGAATTTGAGGGAACTTTGATGCCAGCGCTCACAGTTGGCGACCATGGGACCAGCACCAGACAGCCTTTATCGTACTTGGCCGTGGTCGTGATTTTGGAAACCGACTGCTTAGGAGAAGAGAAGTAGTGGATTGAAAACTTCGTGCGGCTAAACTTCTGGAGCAACTGAGACAAGGCGGCCTTCGTGTCAACGATTGCCAGCTGGATCTTGGCCTCCTTGCGCTCCTGAGGCGGCGGAGGAAGAGGAAGATAAAGAAGGAGGCGGAGGAGGAGATCGACGAAGGGGAGAACTGTCACTAGAAGGAGGGGGAGGAGGAGGAGGAGGAGAAGGAGGAGGAGGAGGAGGACGAGGAGGAGTAGGAGGAGGAGGGTGGGAGGAGGAGGAGAAGGGGGATGAGGAGGAGGTGGAGGATGAGGAGGAGGGAGCGCGCACCAGTGCAAGGAGCAGGATAATGAGGAGGAGGACCATGAGGAGGGCAAGACGGAAGGAGACGCTTGCCTCAGATGGAGTGGGTGCCCTCCTTAGACGCAAAGAACTGTGGGGGGAATGCGGAGGGGAGAGGGGGAGGACGAGGATGGAGAGGATGAGGGTGAGGATGTGGAGGGGGAGGAGCAGGTGGAAGAAGCTGAGTAGATGACTGGGGTCATCGCCATCGTCGTCGTCTGGCCCCCGCGCGCGGGTCCAGCACGCACGAGTTGTCATCGATGGCGATGTTCTGTGGCACGGAGCTCTCGAGCAAGACCTCGCCACGGTGAGGATTAAGGGCGAGAGAGGTCGAGGGGTACGGTGGGAGTCTGGATCATTACCCCTGGCTGCAAATTAAGCCCCGAGGGAGGGGGGGCAATCGCTTAAAAGAAGACCCCTAAAGGCTTTGAACCCCGCTGAAAGGCCTCAAAACTATGCCTTAGTACGTTGTATGGCGACTTTGGGAGTGGTCCGAAAGAGGTGGGGCGACTCCAGAAGGTGGGAAGGGGGCTTCCAGTATAAATTGGCTTGCGCCTTCCGTCCCCCCAGTGATTTTCCTTCGCTTCTTCCTCCTCCTCCTTCTCCTCCTCCTCCTCTTCCTCCTCCTCCCTCTGCCGTCCTACCCACTATATTTAGATATATGCACGTACGTATGCGCATCTATGCTATGTAGTACGTTGTGGTGTCGGCGTCCAAGGACGCCTGAAACAATGACCCAAGACGAACCTGTCAAACACGAATTGGAAGATCTCTCAGAAGCTTGCATGGCAGAAAACTTGGAGAAAACAAAAGGGGCGGGCCTTGTACTCGTCTACCATCTTGCTGACCTCCACGTTGAAAGCGAGCGGCTGCGAGTCCTCCCTCGGCTTCTTGGACGGCTTCGACACGGTCACCTGCAGCTTGTCGATATTCCTCTTCAGCGTGGCTTGGTTGCCCTCGATCTTATGCACCACGACGAGCTCATCGGGATTGTTTTTGCTCTCCAAGACCTGGCCGACGCAGTAGCCTAGAGACTTCGCGCTGTCCGCGGCGAGGCCACTCTCCCCGTAGTCCCGCATCGTCGGAGTCGTAGTTGCAGAAGCTGTGGCCTTGGCAGGCTCGGTATACTCGAAGGGCGGTTCCAACTTATCTTCCCCAGCGAAGATGTCGGGCTTGATCGCGAGCAGGTCGGTCATGAAATCGTTCCGGATGGCGTTCATGTCCGCGTAGTGCTTGCGAGTCTTGGCCCGCTTGTTGAACAGCAGCATGACAACCCTAATCTCGAGGTCCGCCCTGAGCTTGATCACTTCGTTGAGCTCCATCCCGTACTTCTCCTTGACCTTGTCCAAGAACCCAGCTGCGTCCCGCATCATCTTCACGGCCACCTCGCAATCCTTTTTACGAGACTTCGTGATCGTGGCCAAGTCCGCCGACGTCATCAGCCTCGACTCGTTGCCCCTGCAGTAGGTATCAGGAGCCGTCATCATTGCTTTGACGATGGCTGTGAGGAGCTCTGGCCCCTGCGTGTACTCGACTGCGGCAAGCATTTTCCATGAGGCCCCTGCTAACTCACGTCGAAAACGAATCGTGGACGCGAACGCCTTGAGGTCCTTGAGGAACGTTGCGTCGGACCCACCCGACCAGTTCAAAACGTAGTCGCACATGCCCTCCGCGCACTCGGCTGTCTCAGGCGTGCGCTGAAGGTCCTTGGCGATCAACTCCATCTTCGGATTCCCGTTGAACTTGTTCTTATTTGTTTCTGCCATCCGATGTATCTTCAATAACGTCTGTAATTGCGTCTGCACCTGCTCCATGTTATGGTTCTGGCTTGCATCTTGCATGGCCCACGCAAAGCCTGGACACTTGGCCTCGACCTCGCGCCTCACGATGGTCCACTGGATGCCCTTTTGCAGCGGCGCCTCAAAGGAGTTGCAGTAGTCTACCACCTTTGCCTTCGACAGCTTCCCACTTTCGTCGGCGACGAACTTCGTGTCCTCTGTGGCCAAGCACCCGTACTTGACTGCCCTGATGGCTTGGTTAAGGTGGCTGGAAGCGAACGAGAGAATCCGAAGGTCGTGCCGATTCATTGGTGCCAGCATGCCGTCTGAAGTTTCGTGCAGCATCTTCTGGAAGTTGAACTGCTCGGCCGCGTGCTTCGGGTCCGACTGCAGCTCGATGGCACGGGCGCCCCTGCACTCCTCGAAAGAGAATCCCCTGTGGAGTACTCGGGACAACAAATTGTGCACGTCCTGGCCTTCAACACCCTGGCCGAAGCGATTCTCGCTGTGGGTGCCCACGTGTTCGGGGAGCACCACCTCTGTGTACGCCAGGTCGCATTGCAATAGCTTTCCCATGATCTCGTCACCAGCAGCTTTTTTCTGTTTGATGTTGGCGCACGGATCCGTCATGCTGGCGATGGTACGGTTGATCTCTGGACACAAACGGTCGAGTTCAGCAGCTAAATTCGGGCTCAAGGTGCCACTGGTTGCCTCCATCTTCCGAGCCTCACAACTCCAGAAACTGAGGGGGAGCGCACGGCGCTCGGGCCATGCATGGCTGCGGTTCAAGGGTAAGTGCAACGTGGATTTCTTCATGTGATGTGCAGATTTCTGGTGAATTCCAATGGGCTGCTCCAAAAAATCAAACAGAACATCTAAAAATCTTGCCTCTGAGGTTGAGAGATCCAGCTTGCACTACATAGCTATCCTGGTTAGCTCTTCCCACTTAGGTGGGTTAGCAAGGCGCTTATAAGCACCTTGCTAGATAGGATAGCAACCTGCCGAACCAGGATACCTAAACGCCCCAAACCAGATACGCATGATAGCAGTAACCTACTTGTAAGACACCCACGACGCCTAGGCATGATAGCCATCTTGCATATCCACATATATGTTCCCAAGGGCGTATGAGATTGAGGATGGGCAGGATGGGCAGGTTACAAGTACGTTACAAGTGAGTTGCAAGCTACATGCATCCACTTACAAATGGCCCATCCGCTAAGCAAGTCACGCGGGCATCCAAGCATGGCGCTCGTTCTGCGCCGCTGCCGGCGCCCGAGAGGCCCTCGCCAGTCCCTGGCCGGGACCGTCAACGAAGGATCTGCCAGGCGGGGCTCGGACGAGGATCCCAGACATTGGGCGTCCCGGAAAAATCGAGACGACAGTTTTTCATAGTTTTCGGCTTCTGGAGGCCCTTACCGGGCCTCGGGCCGTCAAAAAACGATCCGGGATGAAGAATCGGTCCCGGGAAGTGGTCCAGAGGTCGGGGGCCCAAATCGAGAGGCCGGACGTCTGGGATAAACCATGTTCCAGAGCATTCCGGAAAGCTCTCGGAGCGTTCCGGGACGCTCTGAGAAGGCCGCGGCGCCCGATACATTTTTCAGAGCCGCAAGATCTCAGATATTCTCGATTTATCATGGCGCCAACATCGCAGAGCGGATTTCGTTCGGAAAACGATAGGATGGGCTTGGAGTGTCCTGGAGAATTTCGAATCGGATTTCGAGGTGAATTTCGTGCGGATCTTCTTTGGTCAGGAATGAAGACTTAAACAAATCCACGCGAAATTCACATCGTTTTTCACTCGCGGGTTTTGCTTTGGCAGAAGTCCACGCAAAAATCCGCTGCAGCACGTCTGCAAGGTCGGCGCAGTGAGATCTATCCTCACCCGATTTTACCCTCGTCCTGGCTGCGTCTTAATCTGGGACGAGAAACTGGCCACCAGGGCGTGGCCCGTATTGGTCGGGGGACGTACGCTCCCAACCACGTACATGAATTCGGACCCC
>CAUYUJ010014315.1:180919-210856 GCA_963575745.1 Prorocentrum cordatum
ATTCAGGGGTTCGAAACACGGGGTCTTCATCCAGGTCTCGAGGCGATCCTTGGAGGCCGACCCCAAACAACGCTTGCACTTACAACCACTGTCGTCCAACAGGTGCGACGTGGCGAACAAGGTGATAGTGCTAGGTGCAGGCGGTACAGGCACGGGGGGAGGGGGAGGAGGGGAAGGAGGGGAGCCCTCACTTTCCTGACTCCTTCGCCTCGCGATCTCCTTCTCCGCCTGGATGCTCTGAAAGCCTGCAAGCAGCAGGTGGTGCCTGACGAGAAACGCTCTCCTCTCGATCTCGTGGATCTGGTGCCTCACGTTAGACGGGACCCTCAACTCCTCGGCCTTCGCTCCAACAATCTCGTCAATGATATTGTTTCCAATAACCTTCCATCTTCGTTCACGATTGCGTACGATCGCCTCGCCGTCGAGATGAGAGTGAACGAACTCAACCTGGATGTCATTCTCATTCCGAGAAGCCAGCAAAATCTGAATACACGCCCATACATCTGCATCAGCCCCGCTGGGGGACCTGTACTTCCTGGACATCCACCCAAGAAACACTGGCTCACAGTCTGTCACGTACCGTAGGGGGCCGCTGCAGCACCACAGTGCAAGCCAGAAAGCTTTGAGTTCACCTCGAGATACTGACTGTCGTAACCCCGCCAATCCACCTGTCACAAACGAGGCAACACGCGGGGGATCGAAGGATTCCAGGGTACACACACACACCCAGTGCTACCCGTCTCAACCGAGGATCCGCAGTATCTGCACCTCCGCTGGAATCACCGAAGATAATCACATCAGATCCATCTGGGTTGGGAGTAATACAGCCTGGTCCCACAGCACGATCCAAACCGGGAGATTCCCAATCATCAGATAGTATTGGCAGCGGTGTGGCTGTCCACATGCGTGGCATCATGCCGCGTAGCCAGAAGCACGCATGGGGTTCGCACTGGGACGTGGCCGAGGGAACAAGGCCATTGCTGGCCTCGAATATCGGGGACCCAGTATTGCACGAGCATAACCACGCGCGATGAAGTGAATCATCCACCGCTTCATGGCAACGAGGGCACAGCAATGTGGGATCAACGTGGGTACCTTCTGGCCTCGCACCACCATTCTTCATGAGACCTTGCCTCGCTCTTGTCCACATGCCTCCGATGGAAATGGTAAGGAGGAGCCCTGCAAGTCGAGGGCCGCCTGGATGTACTGAACTCAACTGATCCAGCAAGCGTCTGAGAGAGAACACATCAACTCCGTCCTGCAAGCCTTCACCGTCGAAATGACCAGAGGCGGTGCGCCAGTGAGGCGCCATAGATGCGGTATCAACATCCAACAGAAACTCCTCGAATGTATCCAGAAACCGATTGCCTGTGAACCCTTTGTCGGGGAAAGACCAGTTGTGATCCGATAGTGGTAAATGCCAATCAGTAGGTCCTCACGGAACCCATCCAAAGGATAGCATATATGTAAGAATAGTTGATAACGGCCCACGTACATGCCTTGACCTCCATGCAGGGTCCATGGCACTGAGCTTGGCATAGACCCGACTCCACGCCTGCTTCACTGCAGGCCTGACCTGAGGACAAACACGCCACTGCTGGAGCCAAAGAGTGAACGTACCTCGAGCAAACCGTTGTGCTGGATCCTGACCTGGAGCACGCATGGCTAGGAGAGAAGTGAGGCATCGACCATGCGTTCTCGAATAACAGGCCGCACCTTACATCCTCCGACGGACTGTGAGGTATTGTCCGAAACCACCGTGTAATTGATATCCATAGCTTCCCACCGCCTGTCCGCCTTGGGTCTCAAGGCGCGATGTAACCTGATATTTATGCAACGTATGTGTATAACGTCGAACTCGCCGATGTCGCTGTACATGCTTGGCAATCCTCTTGAGCCTCTGTGACCTTGCCTGGCGGCGGCCACCGCTGAGATCTACTCCCAAGTAGCTGCACTGGAGAACTGCCTGGACCATAATACCTTTCCGCCGAAGTGCCTTCGAGATGGCGACCGCGCCGGGGTGATGACTGCAAGAGATAACCGACTTGCTAGCAATCCGCAAACCCTGGGCCTTCAGGGCGGCTGCGGTGTCGGACAGGCACTTGGCCATGTCCTTCCTGATCTGGCTGTCAGAACCCTCGATTGATTGGGAAAGGTCGTCGAGCCAGAGACGATGACTGAATCTGGGATGTGCTGTGCAAATCTTCTTCATCACGAAGAATGTCATGATACGCGCATATCTGGTCCCTCCTCTGAGACCTTGCACGATGGACCTGGTAACCTCGATAGGTTCTGAAAAGGCTGAAATATGATTCAGTGTGCGTGGACAAGCACATTGGAGAATCTCAAGGTAGAGGACCGTTGGAGGGAATCCCAAACGGACTGCAGCACGCACAAGTTTGAGCCAGAACATCGTGTCATAATATTTCTCTAGGTCGACCAAGCTGTGCGCATACGGGGTCCCGAGCGTGGCTGCTGTCTCCTCGTCCAGAAGTCGACGGAAAGCCTCCTGCAGCGGAGAGTTCCCCCGCACAGCAGCGTCCCAGGAGTGTTCGGTGTCGGAGGTCCACTGTTGAACCCAAGGCTCACGGGCTTTGCTCCAAACTCGTCCGATCATCGCGATGAGACCTATGATGCGGTCCCCCGGGGCTTTCTTCGGAAGCAACTTCCCGATAACAAGGAGAGCCTGAGCGGGCCACATGAGGATGCTCTCCACGCAATTGAGGAGGTCGGCGAGCCCTTGGAGCCCCACGTCTGGAAGCCGTTCCAGGTCCCCAGGAGATATACGATCCACCCCCAGACCAGTTTTACTCTTCATTCCCCGAAGAGCAACCCGTAGATCGTGAACACTAAGAGGAGGAAGGGGTTCAGGATTGTCTCTTACAGCATCACGAACAACTCCAAGAACTCCCCTGAGGGACGCCTCAGGATCCAAAACCTCAGGGGCCCGTAAGGCCCTGTAGCTCCGAGACTTCCAGTCCAGGATGTCCTTGGGGTGGTGCAGAACCGCACCCTGCTCATCCATGATTTCGAGCGGAGGTAGGGGATCCTGACGCGTAGAACGGTGTAACGAACCAAGAGCTGGAGTGGTGCTCGCCCACTCGCGGAACTCCTTGAGCGATGAGGCCGTCGCCCTGCGCTGACTTCGCAAGGCCAGACGGTGCGAAAGAATATTCAGAGATACGATCCTCGCCGCTGGACGCGTATCGACACTGCGGAGAGCTGCTAACCATTCAGACCAACTGAGCTCGAGGCCTTCACGAATGATGGGAGGAGGAGGAGGAGAGGATGAGGAGGAGGAGGAGGAAGAGGAGGAGGAGGAGGAGGCGGAGGCGGAGGAGGAGAAGGTGAGAAGGAGGAGGAAGGGAAACTGAGAGGAGGATAGCAGGGAGGAAGGAAGAGGAGGAGGAGAGGAGGCGCGGGGAGTGGAGAGAGGAGGAGAGGAGGAGGAGGAAGGAGGGAGGAGGAGAATGAGGTGGCGGAGGAGGAGGAGGTAGAAGGATAGTAGGGAAAGGAGGAGGGAGGAGGAAGGGGAGGAGGAGGATGAGGAGGAGGAGGAGAGGAGGAGGAGGAGGATGATGAGGAGACAGGAAGGGAGGAATAGCAGAGGAGGAGGAGGAGGAACGGAGGAGGAATTGCAGGATGAGGAGGAGTAGCTGAGGAGAGGAGGAAGAAGGAGGATGAGAAGAGGAGGGACGAGGAAGAGGAGGAGGAGGAGGCGGGAGGAAGGAGGAGGAGAGGGAGGAGCGAGGGGAGGAGAGGAGGACGAGGAGGAGAGGAGCGAAGGTGGAGGGTATGGAGGAAGGAGGAGGAAGATGTTAGAGGTGGAGGAGGAGGTGGAAAGGGTGGATGGAGGAATTGCAGGAAGGAGAGGAATGGGAGGAGAGGAAGGCGGAGGGGAGGATGAGGTGAGGCGGGGGAGAGGAGGATGAATAAGGAGGAAGAAGAGGAGGAGAGGAGGCGGAGTTCAGAGGAGGAGGAGAGGCGGAGGAGGAGAGGAGGAGGAGGAGGAGGAATAGCAGGAGGAGGAGGAGGAGGAGGAGGAGGAGGAATAGCAGGAGGAGGAGACGTTGCGAGGGAGCCACAGGGCTCTGTCCGCGCACCGGGCGCGAACCGCCGCCTCCAGAGCACTACAGTGCGCGGCGCAGCGGCGAGCACGCCGCTCGGCCCTGCTCCGAGAGGCCACGTCCAGGGCGACAGTGTCTCTACTTAAGTCGGGCATGTCCCCCTGCAGGAGGAGAAGCAGGAGGAGGAAAAGGAGGAGAAGGAGGAGGAGAAGGAGGAGGAGGAGGAGGAGGACCAGGAGGAGGCGGGGGAGGAGGAGGAGGAGGAGGAGGAGGAATAGCAGGAGGAGGAGTAGCAGGAGAAGGAAGAGGAGGAGGAGGAATAGCGGAAGGAGGAGTAGCAGGAGAAGGAAAAGGAGGAGGAGGAGGAGGAGGAGGAGGAGGAGGAGGAGGAGCTCGCCCGCCCGTGCGGTCCTGCGGATCTGCCGATGCGCAAGTGCGCCCGGCGCCCCTGGCCGCTCCATGAGGCGCTCCAGAAGGCCCCGGAAAGGCCTCTGACCTGCGGGGGGGCCCCTCGGAGAGGTGTCCCCCTCGCCCTGTGCTCCAGGGCGCGCGCCCCAGGGGCCTCCCTTGCGCGGAGGCGCTCGTGGACAGTCGGCGGTTCGAGGTCGCGTGCGGCGTGGTCATCCTCGCCAACGCGGCGTACATCGGCGTGCAGCAAGACTGGTGCACCAAGGAGACCGGCGCCCGCGCTGAGACTCTGGGCGGATCGTGCTCCACCCCTGCATCCTTGCCTCCTCGGTCCGTCCTTGGCCACTTGTTGACCGCGCCCCGCTCGAGACGCCTCGAAATAGCCCTCCAAGGCCCTTGCATCGTCATCGTGCTTCTGATACGGGTTGACTGTATGTCTGCATCGACGTAATCTGTCGTGAATCCCCCCGTGGTGGATCCAGGCCATGTGCGGGTAGTTACTGGCTGTCTTTAGGGCGGGTTTAGGTTGAGTTGGTTGAGTGTTTTTGTGTTTTGATGCCGACGACGATTGTAATGATGGTGGTTACCAAGTCGTAGTGATGATGGTGGTGGCGATGGTGATGGTGATGATGGTGGTGGTGCTCATCACATCCAGAATCACCATCATCACCATCACCATCATCACCATCACAACCGCCCTCACCATACCATCATCACCATCCCCATCATCATCATCATCATCATCATCATCATCGTCATCATCATCATCATCATCGTCATCATCATCATCATCATCATTCCGTAGCCATTTTGGCTCAAGGCCAAATGGCTTCCATTCCACTGCCTCAGCGGGGTAGGCTCCCATCAGAGCTTCCAGTTCTTCTGCCGCCACAACCAGGGGCTAGCGGCCGCCCAAGTGTTCTTGCCATAGTACTCGCTACTGTGTGCGCCTCCATATTCATTCCGTCAGTTGAGTACCTCCTGACGAAGAGCCAGAACAGCATCAGCTTCGACGGCTTCCATATCGTGTCCCAGGTCGCTGGCGAGAAGCGGCCCACAATCTGCAACGACTACAACGACACCGCGCTGCACAGCGTCCCGCCTGACCTCCCACAACGGCAGAGTATTTCGCAATGGCATCCAGCGAAAGTAGCGGCAGCAGTTCCTCCTCAGCTTCCAAGGATCGACGTCGACGGCCACGCAAAGAGCGAGTACGAGATCGCAGGGACAAGGGCAGAGGAGACGGCAGCCACTCTCGTAGTGACAGAGGTCAACGAAGTGATAAGCATAGATCTGAACGCCCTCCTTCTCAAGATCGGGATAGACGGCGAGCTGAACGTGAACGTGAAGCCCCCCGTGAACAGGAGAGCGGGCATACTCAACGAGCTCATCCCCCACGTACGGGCCGAGCAGGCACAGCCACAGCTACTACGCCTACGCGCAGGGCAACGCGCAGCGGAGGACCCTCGACCGCGACAGCAGCAAGGGCAGCCAGTTCAAGAACCGATCCGAGAGGCGAAGATGCACTACAAAAAGAGGACCCGTGGACGGGGTCTCAGCTTCCACCGGGACCAGCTTCCGGGGTCTCCCCCGCGCGTGCTGCAGAAGAGGCGGCTACAACATCCGGCACGCCTACTGCAACGCCTGCAGGAATGGCACCAGCGACTCCAATTGCGGGCGAGGCTACCCCACCTGGAGATGGATTCGTGCACGACGACAGCTCGCTGGAGCAGCGCCTCAGCCAGCTCTTCACCTCCCAGATCGAGTCCGCCACCGCCAGGCTCCAGAACGAATCCGAGGCCATCATTCGCAACGCCCAGCAAGCCCTTCAAGGCGAACTTCAGCTCGTACTCGGACACGTTCGACAGCATGGCGGCAGGATGGACGCCCTCGACACCTCAGTACGAGAACTCAACCAGCGTACACACACAGTGGAGCAGGAACAACAACAAATGCGGCAAGACGTGGAACGGATTCAATCGCAATTGGCAATGGCGGAAGCTACTTTACCCGCCTTTGACATGGCAGCTCTGGCAGTCTGGGATCGACCTCCAGACCCCCGTCTCTACACTATTGGAGCGCCATCGGCCATGCAACCCGCAGAGGTCAAGCGAGCGCTTGAACCCTGGATCAATGCAGCAGGCGTCTCCACCAACGATGTCGAGCTCATCGGCGACGTTCCTGCACGGCGTTTCTTCCTCAGAGTCCTTGGTGGACCAGCAGCCGCCTCACGCAGTCTTTCACTCGCACGGAATCTCAGAGCAGGAGGTCAGTGGCGTAATTTCTCGGCTCCAAACACTTCTGGCGCGCTCACCCCCCTTTACATCAACGCGGACAAGTCTCCTAAAACACTTCGGCGAGAGCTACAAACGAAGAGATTGGTCAGGCTCCTGGCGGACAAGTACGGCAATCACCACTTCAGAAGAGTCGGAGACGAAGGTATTGTCTCTTGCAGCTCAATCCCCCTTGTGGTTCTCGAGGTTGGAGACAGCGCCAGCGCACCCACAAAACTCAGGTGGAACATCGCAGTCGCCCACCAGATGGGCATCGACAAGATCACTAGTACAGATCAGTTTCAACAGCTCTTCTTGGCCACAGATACATCGCGGTGGTCTATTTAATAAGCGCTGGAGCCCGTGGCTACAACAGGCTAGAGATCATCGTGGCCAAGTAGTATCGTGGAATTATCATGACCTGTGCTACTACAAGTATCGTCGCCGCAAGTACAAGCTGCGCAAGATGGAGAGGTCCATGAAGGCATCCGCTCTCATCATGATTCAGGGGACGCATGGTGATCGACAGCAGCTAGAAGTTATGGTTGCCTCTTCTCCATACAATTACAAGGTCTTTCGCTCACAGGCGGAAGAATCATCACAGTATTCATCTGAATTACCCGATGCTGAGCGCGCTGGCAATGCACGAAGGGGTGGAGTGGCATTCCTGGTGCCGTGTCTCACCAGCGATGCAGATACCAGACCGTCTCTCGAATTTGAAGTGCTTGCTCCAGGCAGGGTCACGCAACTGTCTATTAAGCAACAGGAGCTACGCTACCAGATGCGCATCATGAATGTCCACAACTACAACATTTCCCTGAACGATAAGAATGTTATCAATAGCAGATGGATGGAAAATATTCAATGGGCAAGCAGCAATCATCTTGAGCACACGCTCATCGCGATAGGTGACATCAACATCCGTGAAGGCGTTCCGACGTCCTATGATTACCCGATACCTGACCAGGCCCAGCTACGGACACATCATACATACCAACATGCTGAAGCCCTCTGGCGTTCCCTATTTGACTCTATGCAGGAGATCAGAACGGAGGGGCCAACATATTTCAGCAGACAGCAATACACAGCAGCGACCATCGATAGACTCCTTGTAAATACGCCAGAGCATTACCTGATTGTCACGGACATCCACCTCTCTGTTGCCATGGACCCAGTGGAGATGGCCCAGTCGCGCCTGAGCGACCTCTCCATCAGCCACGCCTCCTTTAGAGCCAAGCAGAACATCCCAGAGGAAGCGCAGCGCATCCCAGAAGTGGTCTCCACGGAGGACGGTTACAAGATCATACTCGACAGCCTCATGAACGCGAATGGACTGGAAAGGTTCTCGCCTGCACGGAAGTGGACATACGTGAAACATCTCATGCCCGTGGTCGCCCGTCAAACTCGAGATGAGCCTCAGCACCTACCATATCGACCTGGCGACAAACATGCACGAGCCATTCAGTTACGTGCTGCCCGAGCAGCACAAGCTTCGCAGCGAGCTGGAGACCAACCTACAGCTGAAGCGCATTCTCGTCAAGTCCGTGCTGGTTGCCGCAGGGTCTGCTCGTTTTGCAAAGCTGATGGTTTTTCTTTCTCGGGGCACGATTTAGTGGCCCCTCAGTCTGCCCTGATCCTAGGAGCAGCTAGTAATTGCAGCTGCTCCACTCTCGCGAGCACTGAATGGGCAACAGAGCTCGACAGGTGACGCAAATCGGCGCCGCTGACCTGCCCCATCGAAGAATGGATCAAAAAAGAGTGGAGCGCACCCTGCTGGATCCAGAAGCAGGGGATCGCCCAGCACTTCGCAGAATTAGTGAATCGCCCACCCCACTGTGGCATCCCGATTGTCCAGCGGGGAGCCTTGCATGCAACAGGCCGCATGGCATTTCGCGCGGCGCAAGCGGTGGGCAAGATGCCCAAGCCCCAGCATACGGCCCCCTCTTTCCTCCGCCCCTTTCTCCTCCCCAATAAACTTGAAGTCACTATTTCCAAGCGTCTGAACGCTTGGGGCTTTGTTGATAGCGTCGTGGGCGGGGTGGCGGAGCGGTGGGGGGAGTGTCTTGCTACGATCAAGAAGTACAGACCTGCTTGGCAGCGGTCAATCATGAAGACCATCGCAGCTGGCTGGACAACCAGCCATCGAAGCCACGAGCGCGAGCTCGCTAATTGCCTTTTCGGGTCCGCCCAGATTGACTCCATCGCCCTTTTATCTTTCCTGCCCCGTCCGCCGTTCCCTCTTTGGCTTCCCCTCCTACCATCAGACTTTCCTAGGCCTAGCGGCCGACAACGAATACAACCGCGAGAGCCGCACGTTCCCGCGCGTTGGTGCGCTGCGAATGACCGCGTTGGCATTATATACCTACCACAAGGCGAGAGCTGCGGCGACCCATGGGGACCAGCTCACGCCAAGCCAACAGCGAGCCGCCGTCGCAGCAGCACAGCGCGCCACTTACATCTAAAGCGGCTGACGATGCGTGCGAACTGGCTCGCCTCAGGTACGGTCGATCATCATCATCATCATCAACATCACCATCCATACCATCAGCATCGCCATCACCATCACCATCGTCACCATTGTGGTCCGTAGGACTTGGCTCAAGGTAATGTCGTCGTCCGCTCCTGCGGTTTCCCCGAGCCCTCCTTCGGTTTCCCCGAGCCCTGCCTCCTTCCCGAGCCCTGCGGCCTCGTCCTCTCCTTTGGTTTCCCCGAGCCCTGCTTCTTCGAGAGCGCCCTCGGCGGCTTCTTCGACAGCGGCCGCGGCGGTTTCTTCGAGAGCGGCATCCTCGAGCCGTGCGGCCTCGTCGAGAGCGGCCCCGTCGAGCCGCGCGGCCTCGGCGGCCTCGTCGAGGGCAGCTTCGCCAAGCCGTGGCAGCTGCAACAGCTCGGACGCCGATGCTGACGCAGGGCCCGACGCCGACGGCGCCGATGGAGTTGCCGACGCAGCGGGCTCCGAAGAGGACAGCGGCTCCAACAGCGGCTCCGACAGCGGCTCCGAAGAGGACAGCGGCTCCAGCAGCGAGGCAACCGCCGCTGCAAGAGCGAAGGCGAAGGCCGCCCCGAGCAAAGTCGTCGAGAAGTTCCAGCCTTCGTTGTCCATGGCCCTGGAGGAGCACGTCGCCAGCCACAACTACCCAAAGCACGTCTCCACCTGCGGCGCTTGCAAATTTTGGAAGAACAAGGAGAAGTGGAGCCCCTCGATGTCTGCGACGAATCCAGTAACACTGAAGAGTGAAACTTGGATAGGCTGCGTAGGTGGTAGATTTGCAGTCTGCTTGTTCTGCTCGGCGTTAAAGGGCGCTCGTTGCAGATCCACCCTAGGCCAGGGATCCGGGAGTTTCCAACGCAAGGAAAACCTCGTGCGCCATGCACAGTGCGAGGAGCACCAGGCAGCAGAAGCGGCGTGGAAAGAGCGGATTCGAGCGGAAGGTGCGCACCAGGGTCTCCCCGTGTCTGTGTTCCCCCACAACGGCTGCATCAGCTGCAGCAGCTGCAACAGCCGCGGCGCCTGCGCCCGTCGTCGTCCGCACCGCCGACCAGCGCCCTGGTTGCCGCGCAGCGGTCGCCACCCGCGCAATGATGGAGACGTCCAGTTCCTTCAGTAGTTTCGACGTGTGGCGGGATGCGTTCGTTGGGGGCGACCGCCAAGTTTTGGAGTCCAGTCAGCAGCGCCGAAGGCTGGTGACCACCATGGCTCAGGACGAGAAGATCATCACGCAGAGGATCCTCAAACATGGTGCTGTTTTTCGTTTGGCTGCGGACGGCCTCGACCGCGCGTACCAGATCGAAATAGGCACCGTGTTGTGGTCGATCCCGAAGGCTTTGGACTTCCTCCCAAGCTACGGTCTCAAGGCAGGCTGGCTGGAACAGCTGGGCCCCAGAGGGCCCTGGATCGTGGATCGGGTGATCGGGGCGCGGGAGTTCCCGCGGGGCATGGACTGCGGCGGCAAGGCTTCCATGCTGGAGGAGCGCGTCCATCGCGCGTGCCAGGCGGCAGGCGGGGAGCTGGACGGGGACTCGCACAAGCATGTGCGACAGGAGACTCGGGCATGGCGCAGCGATGGGGCGGATCTAAGTGTACCCCTGGCTGCAACAGCTACGTTCCCTGGGCTGGCGTTTCACGCGTGGGGCGAGTCTCACTCGCCCCAGAAGGTTCTGGCCAATTCGATGAAAGGAGACAGCGAAATAACGACCACGGACGAGCTGCTGGTAACGGGTAAGAAGCCGCCAAGTCTGGCCAAGTTTCCGACTACCTCCACCGTGTTCCGCAACACGCTCGGGGAGCAGCAGCTGGTGGAAGACGGCGCTGCGTTCGTCAAAAACTTCGGCTGGGACCCCCAGCGTTTCAACGGTCGGGCGAGGCCCTTAGCACGGGAAAGTCGGCGTTGGGAAGTCATTTTCCAGGCGCTCGGAGTGGAGCCCCAGGGGAAGGACGAAGATCGGCGCAGTCTCGCCCGACAGATTCTGGCGAGAACAGTTCGCGCCTGCTCCTGGGGGGATTGCTGGCCGACTTGAGCGCGGAGCACTACTCCTGGGTCGCCACCGGAGACAAGAGCAACCCCGACGCTGCCAGCGTCCAATCCAGGGCCGCCGCTTTCCTCTCCAAGCTGGATACATTGTTCGTCCAGGGGAATAATATTCTGGACATCCCCAACACGTTTACTGGCGTCGCCCTCAAGGTTTTCTGAAGGCCACGAAGCGGTTCGCGCGCAGCACTGGCGCCCAGACCGTTGGCATCGGCGATTGGGGAACGGAGCCCCGAGCCCGCGAAGCCGCCCACGCGGCTCTTCGACGAGCGCAGGGGATCGTGGCCAATGCGAAGGAGAACATGAAGCTATATCGGCCAGAGCATTTTTGGTTGCACGCCTCTACAGCCTTTCGCTTGCCTCCCCCCCTGCCCCCGTCTGCAACAGAGCATGCAACAGAAGCCGAGGCCTGTTTGAAGCGCATCTGCCAGGCGGCAGACCTCCCCGAGCAGGAGGCAATCTCCCAGCTGCGGCAAATGTTGCCGCATGCCGAGGTGCATCATCGAGACGGGGGCACCACGCGGCAGGCTTGGGGCCGCGCTGCGGTGGAGTGGCCCGAGCTCCCCAGCGGCCGTCGCCTCGTGGAGCTCTTCCTTGTATGGAAAACGCGCACAGGTAACGTGGAGAGGCGATGCCGCCGTTTCTCGGAGGTGCATTGCCCCGAGAGGGCGCGGCTCCTCGACGCGCCCGTCGAGGAGTGCACGCTCGTGGACCAGGCGCCCTCCAGCAGGTTGCTGCGCGCGCGGCTGGACGACAACGACAGCTCTGCCGCCAGTCGTTGGTACAGGCATGTGCTCAAGCTACACGGGGTCGCGCATGGGGAAGATCGTGCCGCTGAGGAGGGCCGAGAGGCGCGACAAGGGAAGCACGCGGGAGCCTGGGGCAGCACGTCGGACAGAGGTAGGCTTCGGGCGCAGGCGAGCAGCTGCCGTCGACGCCATGGCGGCCGCTTCCCCGAGCAAGCGCGCCCGCCTTCTCGCGGGGGGCGCCCCCGATCTCGCTGCGCTGGCTCAGCAGGCGGCCCAGGCGAGCGGCGCATATCCAGTCGGGCCCGCTGCAAAAGTCGTCGCCGCCGTCGCCAAGCGGGGGGCCCAGATCCGAGAGCGCAATCTTGGAGGGGCGAAGGCCGCCGCCAAGGCCAGGAGCACGCGAGAGAAGGAAGTCCTGCGCAGTACCGGGCCAGCTGCGGGCCGCGACGCTTACTTGCTGCCCCCCCGCGCCCCGCTGGGCTCATGCTGGCTCGCATTGTAGATACGGGCGCTCGCAGCAAGGCGCAGCGCTTGTGTTTCAAGGCGTTTCGCGACCCGGTGGACTTCCTGCACTACCTTGCCCGTCATACGGCCAAGGGGAAGGGGAACGTAGTCTTGGCTTCAACAGCTGACACCGACAATGGCATCGCCGCCCAGACTGTAGCAGCGTTCACGGGGGCTTTTTTTTCGCAGCGCCGACTGATTTTGCACGGGAGGATTCTCCAAAAGGCATCCAGTACACGGAGAAGCTTCGGAACTCGAGCAAGAGCTACCACGTGGCTGTAACAGAGGCTCTCGCGGAAGACCTGCCTACACTGCCCCGCGTTTTGCGAACACTTGCCCAGACGCCGAGTGGGTGTGCGATCTATTACAAGAGCCCCAGGAAGCTCTGCAAGTTCTTCAAGAAGCAGGCCAATCCCCGCCTGGCGCAGCGAACTTGCGTGCTGCGCCGCTCGGGAGAAGAAGCGGGTGTCGACAAAGCCGTCAAACAGCTCTACAACAGCCCGAGGAACTGGGTTCTGCGTTTCGACGCGACGGTTGAAGCACTGTGCCCGGACACCAAGGCTGTAACAGCGTGAGTAAGTAGCCCGTCCCATAGATTGCGATCGTGCCAGTTCTGTTGAAAAAGAGCGCTTCCCAACGTCGTCCGACCTTACCTCCCTCCTCTTCCAGACTCCCCCCCTCCCCGTGCCGCCCCCTGCGCCCCTCAGTGGGCGCCGCTGCCGCGGGCGGCGCTGCCCGCCGCTGGGGGCCTGAAGGTCGCCGATGGGGGGGGGGGGGGCTGCGGTTGCCCGTGGCGGCGGTTGTCGGCGGCGAGGGTGGGAGGGCGGGGGCGGGAAGCACCGGGCGCCCAGGGCCGCCCTCAGGAGGAGGGGGGCGAGGGGGATGATGGGGCTGAAGGAGGAGGGGAGAGCAGGACGAGGCAGGAGTAGCGACGAGGCCGTCTTCCACCGCACTTGTCCAGCCCAGCCCCCAGTCCACCTACGTGTTCGCGTGCATGCGAGCGGTCTCCATCGAAACCTCCAGAGCGATGATCCCCCCCTTTTGCCGCAGCTGAGACAGTTCAACCTTCCCATCCCCATCAAAAACCTCTGCAGTGATCTCATCCGAAAACTTTGGGGATCTCTCTCTCCCTCTCTCTGTCTCCCTCGTCTCCGTAGCTGTCGGCTCGACTCCCTACCCTGCCCGCGCGCCGCGCGCGCGCTGTTCCAAGCCCGCCCCAGCTGCAACAGCGCAGATGGTCGGCAATGGCGGCAAGGGCAAGGGCGCCAAGGGCAAGGGCAACGACGACGCGCGCAAGGGCAAGGGCAAAGGGCGCCAGGTCAGACCAGCCAAATCTGGGCTAGCTGCAGTACCCCTGCCCCCCCCACCCCCCCCCCCCCTGTCTGATAAGAGCTCCCATGGAGCTCTAACATGCCATGTTAGAGCTCCCATGGGGCTCTCACGCGGCAGGTTAGAGGATGTTAGAGCTACATTGGAGCTCTAACATGCCATGTTAGAGCTCACCTGGAGCTCTAACATGACATGCTACATGATGTTAGAGCTCCCAGGGAGCTCTAACATGGCACGTTAGAGCTCCCATGCTAGAGGGTGTTAGAGCTCCCATGGAGATCTAACATGGCATGCTAGAGGATGTTAGAGCTCCCAGGGAGCTCTTACATACCTTGTTAGAGCTCCCACGCAGCTCCTACATAGCATGTTAGATATCCCAGGGAGCTCTAACATAGCATGTCGGAAATCCCAAGGGAGGTGTAACATATCAAGTCCGACGTCGACTTGTAATGCAGATCTTCCAGTTTTGGCTAGTCTTCAGGTCGGCACCTGGGATTACTTGCACAACCAGCGCAAAGGCTTGCGGAGCCAGAGGGAGCGGTGCGAGTTGAATATAAAGTTAGCGCGCCAGGAGGGCGAACGCGATGAGGCGTTGGATCATGAGCGCCGCCTGCGCTGCGTCCAACATAAGCAGCAGCAGTTGGACAATGACGGCATGATGATCTTCGACCGCCCAGGAGTCTGGGAGGGCCAGTAGAGACCCTACGGATGCCTGGGCGCGACCGCACGCAGGCAGTTGAGCGATGAGGAGATCAGGTGGAACACTGAGATGATAGACTGGGAGCGTCGGAACCCGCCAGGGGCGACTGGGATCGAAGACTGTGTACGGGACCAGTGGGATCGGCAGCGGCGGGAGAGCCAGCAGCGGCACCTGTCAAACGCCCAGAGTCGCCAGAGAGAGGCGTCGCCGCGCCAGCGCCAGTTGGCTGCAACAGCGTCAAGCGGGCGGCGAGAGGCAGCAACAGCTCGTGAGGGCGCAGGCGCTAGTGGCCCGCCGATGGCGGCGAGGAGCGGGCTCAGGCTGACGGAGCGTCCGTCGGAGGCCGACAGAACGCGGGCCCAGGCCGAGCAGTCGGGTGATCCGCACCGCGCGATTATGCCCGTGATCTCCGACAGCGACTCCCCCCGAGAGGCTGGTGACCGCACCCGCAGAGGCAGAGAGCGCACCCGCAGCACGGCGCGGGATGCTCCTGTCACGGCACGGACACGGCCAGAAATCCATGCACGGCGCGGGATGGGTGCTCCTCTCACGTCTCCGCTTCGGCAGGAGGAGAATGATTGGAAACCAAAGACTCCGTGGGCCAAGCACGCGGCAGCGAAGAGGGTCAGTGACACGCCCGCGGAGGGCCAGCCTCTTCCGAAACGGATGCCCGCCCGCCCGCCACGGCCAATCGATTTACCGGGCAGGGTCGCGCCGCCGCCGCCGCCGATGACGCGAGAGCAGCTGCGACAAGAGGCGGACCACTACAAGCCCGAGCCAGAGCGAGCGCGGCAGGAACGCATGGAGGAGGCTGAGCGGCGCATGCTGTTATCCCAGGCTCCACGTGGGTCAGCCACACGGGCGACGACGGTTTCTGCCACCATGAAGCACAGCGAGGAGCCGATCGAGCGCGGGAAACTTCTTAAGCGGCAGGCGGAACAGACGACGAATGCCCGCATAGCTGCAACAGCCAAGGCAGCCTTCCCACTACGTGCAAAGGTCGGTCAGACGGCGGAGCAGTCCAAAGGTTACAAGTCAATCGCCAAGTTGCCCCCCGAGGAGGCCGCAGTCGCCCAGCAGAGCAAGCCGAAGCGCCTTCCACCGTTTGTTGTCGTCCCCGCACGAGGCCAGCCCCGCGCCCCGCAAGGACTGGGCGCTGGTCGACGGTGCAGCGTGGGGCCCCGACAAGTTTGTTCTGGAATTAAGGCTGCGGGGAGAGAGGAACAAGATGATACACGAATGCCTCGAAGGCGGCTTCCCCGTGTGGTACCCGAGCCCGGGAAACTCCATGTGGCCTCTGGCGCAGTCGCACGACTTCTGCACCTTTCACCCCATCGAAGCTGCAACAGCGGATGCGGGCCCTGGCTGCGTCGTGAAGGAGGCGTCCACCGTGCAGAAAGGAGACATCGTCTTCTGCCTGGTGCAGCCGCAGCACCAATACTACGCGCACATTGTGATCCAGGTAGATTGGGACTACCACAGGCTCCAATACAAGTACTGGATCGGCGGCATCAGGCAGAACATCAATGGCTATTGTTTCAGGGAGCACATCTTCGGGGTCCTCGTGGACGCGCAGGTGCAGTACAATGGCAACTACTACAGTCGTCCGCACCCAAAAACGCTGCACGACAGAGCCGCGCCCATGTATTACACGCACCCTAACGAGGCAAAGCGTCTCTGTGAGCCTCGGTGGGACGAGCCCGCGTCTGGGAGCAGCTGACAGCTTGCACAGACTGCAACATGAAATCGCGGGGCTCTCCGAGCGCGCTTCTGGTAGACTGCAACAGTAGATTGCGACGCGCCAGTTCTGGTTTAGGCATTGCTTCTGTCAGCGCCAGTTTTGGCCGACCTGCAACAGATGCGCCTCTCGGATGAGCCCTGCCTTCCGCTCTGCAACAGATACGCACACAATTCGAGTACGCGGCACCCTCGCACACATTTCGAGTGGGGTTGCGGGCGGCTAGCATGACGGAACACCGCAAGTTCTCGAGCGCCTGACCCATGTCGGCGAAGTGATTCTAGTCGCGTCGGGTGACTGTCTGTCAGATACCCCGCACGTCTTGCTGAGTAGTTTTCCTTACTCAGTGGCACGCCTGCGCGGCACACCAATGCACGCGCTTTATAGCTGTGCGGACTGGGTTTGTCTTGCGGTTTTCCTTGATGCTGGGCCGGCTGCACGACTGAGGTGTGCGTGTGTGTTTGTATATGATTAGCACACATATCAACACGAAGTACATGTATTGTGTGTGGTGTTGTCCTCTCGCGCGTCTCATCTTAGGAGCGTGCCACTCGTTCAGAGACCCTGGCATCCAGCTCGCTGGCGTCAGTCTGCCAGTTGACTTACTCAGGGGGATGGCAGCGAGGGGGATGGGAAGGGGCTGGGATGGGGACGGTTGCACGGAATCGGCAGAGTCTTTGTGGCCAACGCTCCGCTGCAACAGCGCCTCCGTTCGGCGTGCCGCCGTTGTCGTGCTGGAGGCAGGTAATTTGTAGTTTCCCTTGCAAGCCCCCCCCAGAGGAGCGCCGCCCTCCGTCTCTCGGCGTGCAGAAGCCTGCCCACTAGGCTCCTAGCGATAGGCACGCGGGTGTGCGCCCGAGGTTCGATAGGGCCAGGCATCCTAGGAACAGCTGCTTATGCAGAGAAGCGTGACAACAAAACGGCGAGCTTCTCCGACTCGTCTCCCCTCGCCGTCTGCTGCGCCTCCGCTGCAACAGCTCCTCCGCCCCCCCACCCCCCAGGTCCCTGGCGGCGGGCGGCGCTGCCGCGGGCGGCCGCGGCGCCCCCGCAGGCCCACGTGGGGGGACCAGGACGACGATGACGGGGAGGACGAGGCTAGGAGGAGGACCAGGAGGAAGAGCCCAGGTGGGAGGAGGGGGGTGGAGCGCATCACGCGCCCGACAGCTCTCGGCACCAAGTGTATGAAAGGTGCCCGCGAGAGCATCTGTTACTGGCGCGAGTGGGAATGGGCCCACGATAGGACTCTGCGCACGTGCTGCGCATGGCTGGAACAGCGAGCGCAGGCGCCCCCATGCATCCGTGAGCTCAGAGATGAAGAGAAAGACGCCCATATTCAGATCAACCGCATTCCATATGCAGATTGTCTCACTCTCCAGGCCGCTAGGCGCTTGGCGCTTGGATGCTTGGGCTGCCTGGTTCGAATTGTTCTAGCCTCTAGCCTTCGGCTTTCTGGTGCCCAGTACCTCCCTGGTCGCCACCAGCTGGACGCATCAAGCGAGGAGGAAGAGGCCACCAGAGAGGGCCCTAGGGCCCTAGGGCACCACACCCAGGACCCCGCAGAGCCCCGAGCACCCCGGCAGATCCGCGACAGGATTCGCATCCTTACATCATCTTGGCGTACTGGCCCAAGCTAGTTCCCCATGGCTGGGGCAAGAGCCATGGGGGATCCTTTATTCAGCACCTCATCCCGGGGGTCTCCCAGCGCGGACTCGCAGTCGGTGTCTGACTGCCTTCTGCGAGACATGTTCGGCGGCTCGGATGACGAGGCCACTGAAGGTATGACGCTCTATGTTGAAGCCAGAGTTGCTGTGGACGTTCGGACCGTGGCCGCCGCCGCTGCGAGTCCGCAACAAGCCAGCCAGGGAGGTTTTGCAGCGGGCGTTGGCGCCGCTGGCGGCACCCGCAGAGCAGCGCGAGATCCAGACAGCATCGCTTCCTCCAGAGATAAGGGCTTGCAAGAGCCGCCGGCATCGCCTCCAGAGATCAGGGCCTGCGAGATCCAGACAGCATCGCCGTCTCCAGCAATGGTGCACCCAGCATCAGCATCGTCGCTTCCTCCAGGGAGCGTCGGAGACGGCGGATCAGCTCGAGGGCCTTGCGGCGTGAACGTCAAGGTCAAGGTCATGGCCAATGACACCATCAGCGCCGAGGGCGTCAATGGTGGTGGCATGGGCAAGGGGAACAATGACACATTTTCGTTCATCACAGATCGCCTGGGGCTCGACCTTTCACGCGGGGGACCGCCTTCCGACGCTGTCGAGGGCCGAGCAGGATGCGGCGACGGCGGCGACAAGGCCTCTGGAGTTCGGAGTCCGAGGGCCTTTGCAGGGGTCGACGGCGGCAGCGCATTTCAGTTCGTGAAGGTCGCCTGTTCCGACGACAACGGCAAAAGAGTGACAGCGCCTGCCAGGCGTCGCATGCGCTCGCGCAGCCGAGAGACGCGGCTTAAGATGATGTGGGAAGGCGCCCGGGAGGACGCTCGACAGGTGCTTAGTTGTCGCGGCATTCAATCGATGTTTGTACGCCAGCCCCTCATCGGCATCGACGTTGGTCTAGTGATGAAGCGCGCGCGGCACCTCCACGATCGTGCCATCGCCTCTGGGCGCCCCCTCTACATCGGCACGACGAGCGACCCTTCATGGCGATGGAATGGAGGATGGGGGTGGCGAGGAAACGACCGAAGCTTCATGCGCGGGCACAAGCTCAGCTACGATGAGATGCAAGTGGTCGCGTCCTTCCCCGACAAAGAATGCGGAAAGGTTGAGAAGCATGTGATCGCGCACTTCCCCCGCGCGGACAACAAGGTCGCGTCGCAGCAGGGGCTTGCGGTCAGGCAATGCGCATGCTTCCTATATGTCTGTAGGACATTCTGAGCGCCATTTGCGAAGCTGCCCAGCTCCGCTGTCTTGTGCGCGCAGTGGGCACTACCCAGACGTGGTACGTGGTGGGGGAAGCTGCCCCGTTGAGCGTTGACCGTTGACCAACAAGGGACATTGGGACAAGGGACAAGGGCCTCGAGTGCGCCAGTGCGCCAGTGCATCCAGCGAAACATTACAGAATTCCTAAAGCAACTCGCAGCTCCACAGCAAGCCAGCAAGCAGCAAGCCATTTTGGCTTCCACTCTGTTCAGAGTTCAAGTTCCAAATGCAAGCGTCACGCGCTACGCGCTACGCTCTGGATGAGATAAGAAAAGCACAATCCGCACATGGATTTCGTTTCCGATCGGTCCAGAGCTTCGAGTTCCAAGTCCTTCTGCCACTGCCTCTGCCCCTGCCTCGTCATCTCATCCGAGCCATCTCCTGCTGCCTCATCTCACGTTCTGCATCTGGCTACCTGTGTAGTTCCCACTGGCTATTATGTCTCAAAAGCAGAGTCGCGCGGGCACCGCACATTCGTTAGCGAAGTTGCTGCAACAGACAGGTCACGCAGATCTGGGAGAGTGGTGTACCAGTTCCAACGGGAAACCGTAAGAAAACGTAACAATGCGACGGGACGGCGACGGGGATCATCTTTTGTGGTGATTGAAAAAATTGCACAACAACTGCTGAGGGCAGAACGGATGGATTTGGATTGGTTGCTTCCATATCCTAAAAATGCCTCTCCATCGGAGTTCAAAAGACGGAGCGACCTGCTCGAACATATTTGCTCTTGGAAATGTCTTGGCAAGAAGCCCAGGGGCAGCAGGACAAGATTCGCCAAGTTGCCAGTGGAGTTGAAAAACGTGCAACCAGCGAGAATTACACTGGAGAATGAGAACCTTATTCCGCTAGGCTGGGTGTCGTATTACGATTCTGTGCCAGGCGCGTTGGCGAAGATGCATTATCTCAACCCAGAAACTGGCGAGCGTGAGGACGATCTCCGGTTTCGACCTCACCTCTGGGACGACTGAGGCTGCGATGCAGAAGTGACAGAATCGCCAGTACGCTGCAACAGCCGCTGACCCAGTCTGCGCCAGGTCCCCTAAGCGTTTCCCCGCGGCAGCAACAGATCGCATCACCTTTCCTTTCTCCTCCCTCGCGCCGTCTTTCCCACGTCCTATCTTAGAGCACACACAGCATGTTAGAGATCGCTGGGACCTCGAACCAGATCTGACACATAGCATGTTACACAACCAGTCCGGGCTCGGAGACGCCACCAGGAGCGGTACGTTAGACATCCCAGGGAGCTCTAAATGGCAACCGCTGCGAGGTTCCATTTATCAGATCACCCAGCTTTCCTGTAGCGCAAGCACCTCGGCTCAAGGTATTTCTTGCAGCACCTGCAGGCTGCCATGCCAGAAATGGGGGCCAGCGCAGGGGGGCCTGGCCCATGTCCAGAAACCGTCATCATGGACCCTGACGCTGGACCCAATGACGCGCCATGGCTAGAAGTTCGCGAGTACGTTTCGAAGACGAGTGGAGAACCTCAGGAGCCCTGGTGGTTTTGTTTACCGCGCGAGAAATGGGCAGCCCCGACGCACCAGATTTCGGCTGACCACATCAAGAATGTAAAGAATAAGCATCTCTGGTGGCATAATGCTTGCCCACAGGGTTCTGATGAGGAGAAGGCCGCATGGTGCTCTAAGATCATGCACACTGTGGTGCTCCACTCGAGCTACGCCCCGGAGCGGGAAGACGATGAAGCGGATGATTGGAGGTCGTCGAAGAAGCCCAAGCTCAAGAGCAGAGAGAGCAGAGGGCAATGGCAAAGTGAAGGCCATCAGCAAGAAGCTGGAACAGCTGCAGGAGAGAACGCCTGGAAAAGCTGGAACAGCTCAAGAGCTGCGTCATCAGGAGCTGCAACAGCAGGAGCTGCAACAGCAGGGGCACAGCAGTGGCAGCAGAAGCTTACGCAGCAGCAGCAGCATGACGGGCTAACCACCGTTATCACCACGATGCTCAATTTCTTCACCAACGCTGCTCCAAACCTTATGACACAGAACATGGACGAGAAGATGGATCAGATTCTGGGCCTCTTGCGGGCACAGGGACAGGCGCTCCAGGACCTGCAGGAGAAAGTCGAGGAGCTCGATCAGAACGTGGAGGAGCTCAAGCAGCAGGACAAGCAGCAGGGCCAGTGAGCTCAGCAGCAGGACAAGTGACCTCGCATGGGTGTCTGGTAGCCGATGTCGGAGGCGTGCAGCCTGGCTCGCGTGCTGGCTCTTTCGCCGCGCTGACGCGGTGCGCCCGTGCAACGGGCAAACGAATTCGAAAGATTAACAGATTTGTGGGGTTCTGCATCTAGTAGGACTGAAAAAATGAGTGCGTTGAAGATTGGGATCTCCTCTTGACGCCCTGAGGGGCGAGGAATTTCTGGCAATCTCTCTTGAGGCCCTGTGGGGGGATAGAATTTCTGGGATCTCCTCTTGAGGCCCTTAGGGTGGTTAGAATTTCTTGGTGCCGCTGGGGTCTTGCAAAATCTCTGGGCCCACCCATCAAGAGCTGGTAGGCCATCTGTGGAGAACTCGAAAGGCTCTTGGCGCCCCCGCTCGCTGAAAATGTATTAATCTTCGCATTGCTTCGAGGGAATGGGCGACTTCCGACACCCCTGGGTTCGTCTAGAATTGGTTGCGGCCATTTGCGCTATGCTTCCGATCCGCCCTCTGGACGTTCCATCGGCTACAACGGCCCCTCTTCTTCCATCTCCCCCTGCCATTGCCACCGCGGCCCCAGCCCGACCTGCAACAGGCGCGCGAGGTGGAACAGCCAGCCCGCAGCTGAACCAGCCCGCCTGAGCGCGATGAACGGCGCCGCGGCGCAGCCGTTCAAGGACTTCTGGGCCGACAAGGTTCCCCCCCTCATCGAGACTGACTTCAAACGGCTTCTCAAGACCATGCCGAAGCGCGTCGCCGAGAGGGCCGCGCAGGCGAAGAGGGAGAAGCCAGACAAGTCGCAGGAGGACCAGTCGAAGAAGACCTCGAAGAAGGACAGCAAGGAGAAGACTCCATTGCAGGAGAAGCTCGCCAAGACCATCGGAGAGTGCAACGAGAAGGGCGAGCGCAGGAATGCCTATCTGAACCTGGCGTACACGGCGCCCATCGACAACAGTTTCCTGGAGGAGAGAGAATATCACGGTGGGCAAGGTGGAGAACGCGGCTGCGGACATGTTCATGCGGAACGTGCCGACGGACGACGCGGCTGAAACAGCGAACGACTCTCACGAGGGCGCTGGCGACGCTGAGTGCACAGCCCAGGGTAACCCACAGCGGCGCTTCGTGGAGACGCTAAGCCAGGTCAAGGGTGGCAGGCGTTGGAACATCCCGAAGCAGGTTGAGAAAGGGTTCGAGATCCCCATCATGATCACCAACGTGAACCAGACCGATGTGCCCGAGACCGGCAAGTTCAAGCGTTTGGGCAGTGACGTCGCGGTCAACGCTGTCTGGCTGGCCCACTACTGGGCGAAAGAGGAAGGCAACAGGCAGGCCGTTGAAGCGGTGGGGGAGTTGATTCTGGATTGGCCCTTCGATTTCGCGCAGATCCCGGGGCGCGCGGCTGAGGAGGTCGAGGAGAACAAGTTCAAGTGGTCTGTCAACCAGAGATCGCGCACCGAGCGCCTGCGCGATGTCCTCGGGCTCGAGAACGGGAACCTCCTGCGCATCGTGGCACGTGCGGCGGAAATCGCGAAGAGCGGCGGGCCAGCTGGCGGGAACCCCTCGGCAGAGAAGGTGCAGGCGTGGTTGGAGAAAAACATAAAGTGGGGACTTATGCAATGCCCCAGGCCTGAGGACCGTCAAGACGCACATGGTCAACTGGCTCGCTCTCGAAAAGTGCCCGGGGGCATTGGTGCTTTTGGGTGCCGCCGTGAACCGTTGGGGGCGAGACAATCTGCTGGACAGGCCCACGCAGCTTGGGATGATCATCACGAAGACGGACGCCACCTCGCTGGGGCACGTCTTGGAAATCCTGTACACGCGGATGTGGCGGAAGAGCGTGAAGGACCCGTACAGCGCCTCTACCATCGGCCAGGCAGTGGGGGAGATCTTGTGGGCGAAGAAATACGTGGCGAACTTTCTGAAACAGTGCCCAGACTTGTTCAAAGGGAGCACTGGCTGCAACAGCACTGAAACAACAGACACAAAGGAGAACGCCGCCGAGAGAAAAGTCATGGTCATGGCGAGGCAATACCTCGACTCGCCGCTCAAGTTCTTCGAGAAGACTGAGGGGCCTGACATGGACCCGACCTGGGTGCAGTCACTGCCGACCGAGGCGCTGCGCCTGGCGATGAAACACTTCCTGGAAATAGGCCAGGACTTCTACAAGCAGGGGATCCCTGGCGCCCTCACCCAGCCGCACGCCGAGCGCTACAACATGGACAAGTTCCACAGGAGCGTGCGAGTGAGCAAGAAGTTCTTCGAGAAGTTCCAAATCGCGTACGACCCCCCTGTGGGAAACCCCCAGGAACCGCCAGAGCAAAAGCCTGGAGACAGCGACACGGTCGGTGCTGCAACAGCGGGCGGTGCTGGAGCAGCGGAGGCGGCCTCCGAGGACAAGAAGAAGACCGACGTCTCCCCGAGCGACGTGAATAACTTCAAGGCGCTGTGCGAGCAGCAGTGCTCTAGCCAGCTGGATACGCGGGTCGTCATGATCACGGCGGGGGGCAGCGCCATGGATATCAACGCTTCGGTTACTAAGACACGTCTATACCAGAACCTCACAGAGAATGCATCAGCGATGGGCTTCTACGATGTCAAGAATGCGATGGTGTGCTGCGTCTTCGAGGGGCAAGGCCTCCGCACCGTGGGCCCGCGCTGGACGAGGATGATTTCACACGCTACCTGAAGTCCCTGGACCCGCTGATGGTCGGAGGACGGGACGTGCTGTGGGTGCTGACGGGCCGCTCGCAGTCGAACCTCCCGAAGATCCGGAAGATCCTCGCCGCGAACAAGTTCCGCACGGTCACATACCACCTCGCCTACAACACGAAGCAGATGCAGCAGCACGGCCACTTCCAGAGGCAGCAAAGCCTGGCGAACTCGCGCTCGCACGAGGTCATGATGTTCTGCTACAAGGGCAGGAAGCCGAAGCAAATGGCCAAGATCAGGCAGTTCGTGGACGCGGGCAGCTCCCTCTTCAACGAAGTGGTGAGGAACGCGCCTGTCCTGCCGCAGAAGAGCCACGCCCTCGTGCCCAAGCAGGTTCGGGAGATCAGCTTGGCCAGCATGGTCGGCCAGTGCGTCATCGAGGTGGAGGCCGAGGAGCGAGAGAAGCTGGGGTACTGCCAGCGTCTCCAGGAGGACGAGGGCGCTGATTGTGGCGCCGAGGCGCGCGACGAAGCTGCAACAGCCGCCCGCCCCGAGAAGGCCCTCGTGATTGCGGCCGCGAGGAAGCGGAAGCTCTACCGCCAGCTCACGGGAACGGAGGTGCCGCGGTTCCCGCACGACAACGACGTCGAGCTCCTCAAGGAGCTCTGCCACGAGGCGGGGAAGCCCAGGCGGGTGCATTTCGGCACGCCTGCGGGCGGCGCAGGCATGCACGGCTGCATCGAGAGCGGGCGCAGTGCGTCGGCCTTGACTTTCGACGACCACCACGCGAAGGAGCTCAAGCCGTTTCTCGTGGAACGTGCCGTCGAGGCCATGCTCGGGAGCAACGCCATGGTGTTCGTGAACGAGGACCTGCTTGCACGCTCCGTGCAGTTGCGCCTGACAAAGGAGGACCCGAAGGAGGACCCGAATGATGGGAAGAAGGACGACAACAAGAAGGAGGGCAAGAAGGAGGACAAGAAGAAGGACAAGAAGGAGGATAAGAAGAAGGACAAGAAGGAGGACAAGAAGAAGGGTAAGAAGGGTAAGAAGCGCGACGCTGACGCGTCCTCGACCTCAAACTCCTCGCCCTCAGACCCCTCGGCCTCGAAGAAGAAGAAGCCGAAGACGGAGAAGGATTGAGAAAAGGCTGCAACAGAGCCCGACAGCTCCGACGCAGGAGCCAGCCCGCACGCCCCTGTTCCCGTGGAGCTGGCACTTGTTTGATTTTGGACTGCAACAGACGCACGCCACATTCTGGCCTGTGCAGTACACGGCACCCTGCGTACGTATAGAAACATAGTCCTCCGCCACCCCTTCGTCGCCATCCGTCGCACTTGGCCCACGGCGCAGGCAAGGCGCAGAGTCAGGATGCTTACCTTTCCAAAGGGTACCCTTGCATCCTACGCTTTCCGCTCCGAAGCTGGGGAGCTGGATAAACGACAGATACCATGCCGCCAAGGCCCTTGTATCCTTACGGCGCTCTGCAGGGGCGGGCCAGGATGGGGGCGCAGCAGGGTAGGGGGGACGCGGGAAGCAACGCTCCGAGGAGCGGCCGCAGGGGGAGGAGGAGGACGGAGGAGGGGCCCGCAGGCGTCTCGGTTCATTGAAACCTAGCGGGCCCGCAGGGACGACACTGCCGTCAGCGGGCCTCCGCGGCGATGGCTGCCTCGGGCGGCAGCGGTCGCGACAGGAACAAGGTTTTCTATTATAAGTGGGTCTGTTACTTGCAGGGTGACGGGTCGAACAACGACAAGATCAAGAAGCTGAGGGAGACCTGCAGCAATAGCACGGCCAGGGTGGCAAAAGGGGCCCCGACCGCAAAAGTGTCGCTGGAGAAGGTAACGAAGAACAAATGTGAGTTGGCGTGGCCAAAGCCAGTTTCCCATGACACCTGCGCGCGGCTCATCAAGATTGCGCTGGGCGCCAACTGGAAAGACTATGTGAGCAAGCCTGCGGGGGCGCCAGGGTGCGCGAAATGGGCTGGAACAGCTAACGCTGCAGAAGATGAGCCAGCTGTCGCCGAGGGCCAGGGTGTCGCAGGAGAAACCCTAGAGGAGGCGCTGGGGGAGGTGCTCTTTCCCGCCGCGGACGGGGTCCCGGAGCCTACGCCACCGGCAGCTGCTCGTCGCGGGTCTGCTGGTCCGAGAGCGGTGCCCCACGAGGGTCGCGTGAATCTACTTGCGCTGAAGCTCGACGCGGTCGGGCACGCGTACCAAAACAAACAGAATGGCCAGTGCGAGGACCTGCCGCTCGAGTACGACGTGGAGTGGGAAGGAGGGGAGCTCGGTCAGGGCTCTTTCGGCAAGGTCTACTTGGGCATGCGACGGGGCGACAAGACTGGCCTTGCGATCAAGATGCTGCGGGGCGACCCCAGCGATGCGCAGCAGGGGTTCAATGCGGACGCCGTCGGAGGGGCTCTGGATGAGGTCACGCGCCACGGTGCTGTGGGCACGCACCCGCGTCTCGTTCGCTTACTCGACGTGGGCTTTTTGTTTCAGGAGGTTGTGCCCAGGAACTGCAACAGTCCCGAAATCACGCCGATAACTGCAACAGTCAGCACCAAGGATAAATTCGAAATGGACGGAGCACATCGGCCTCGTGTACGAGATGTTCGAGATCGATGTCCGCCAATTCCTCCAGAAGTCCTCCTTCACGCAGACAGGGATGCGCCACGTCCTGAACAGCGTTCTCGAAGGGCTCCAATACATGCACGACATGGGCCTCATTCGCTGCGACATCAAGCCCGCAAACATCCCGATGCGAGGATCGCCGCAGCCGCGCGGCTGCTTCGAGAAGCAGGCACTTGCACCACGTGAGCTTGGCGAATGGGATCCCGTCGCGCCGTGCCCAAAGGGCAAGCTGCAGTTCGACTGGCAGGGCCCGAGTTCCTTCGAGGCGCTCGTCGTCGACGTCGTCGTCGCCGTCGTCGTCGCCGTCGTCGTCGTCGTCCTCCTCCTCGTCCTCCTCGTCCTCGTCGTCCTCGTCGTCCTCGCCGTCCTCGTCGTCCTCGTCGTCCTCGTCGTCGTCCTCCTCGTCCTCGTCGTCGTCGTCCTCGTCGTCCTCGTCATCCTCGTCATCCTCGTCGTCCTCGTCATCGTCCTCCTCGTCCTCGTCGTCGTCCTCGTCGTCCTCGTCATCATCGTCATCCTCGTCATCCTCTTCGTCGTCGTCATCCTCGTCATCCTCGTCGTTCCTTCGACTACCAGATCCCGAGTTGTCAGGGCTCACATGGAGCTCTTACATAGTATGTTAGAGCTCCCAGGGAGCTTTCACATAGCATGTTAGAGCTCCCAGGGAGCTCTAACATAGCATGTTAGAGCCCACTGGGAGCTCTAACATGGCACGTGATACCATGTTAGAGCTCCCAGGGAGCTCGAACATGCTATGTTAGAGCCCCCAGGGAGCTCTAACATGCCACGTTAGACCCCCCTGGGAGCTCTAACCTAGGATGCCAGATCTCCCCAGGGAGCTCTAACATAGCATGTGAGAGCTCCGATGGAGCTCTAACATAGCGCGTTAGAGCTCCCATGGAGCTCTAACATAACATGTTAGAGCTCCGACGACGCCCTCATATACGAGGTCAGAGCCCAGCTTATCTCACTAGCCTTCATGTTAGGTCTCACACACCGAGTTCTAACAAGGGAGGTTCCACCCTTCCCCCGAGATGCCGTCGTCGTGCCCTCTATCCCGCCCTTCCCTCCAGGGGGAGCTCAGTCGCCGTCGCTCCCCTCTCCTCCATCCGCCCCTCTCCGCAGGTGGTGCTCGGCGACCTCGGCCGTGTGGAGATGGCGGATCCCCACGGCAGGTTGAAGAAGAAACTGCGCTACAGCCCGACCTGCGATGACCTCGGAGTACGCGCGCCCGCTTACAGAGCGGTAGATGTTTTCTTGGGGAACCAGCGCTACTCAGAGGACCTGGACATGTGGTCCATCGGGCGCCTGATGGCGGAGTTGCACACGCGCAAGGTGTTGTTCCAACCAAAGCCTTGCGGCGCGCTCGGGCACCCAGGGGGGCACCCGAAAGACTTCGTGGTTTTCTCCAGGGAAATCTCGGGGATCCCAGGCAAGGAGCCCGATTACGAGACGGGGGACTTCTACGATTACGAGGACCAGGAACCCGCCCCGTTTTTGGACAATCTGCCGTTCTTCAAGAAGTGGTTCAAGCGGTCGGGCGAGGATTGGCTAAAGGCTGAAACAGCGAAGGCGCTCGACGGCCGAGGGCGCTGGCCCGTCGCCGAACTTGCAGACTGCCCCCCAGACTTGTTGAAGGCCGCCGAGAGCTGCCTGCTCTGGCACCCTGGCGCCAGAGCGACAATCAGCCGTCTGAGGGCGCGTCGCTTCCAGCAGCCGGCTGGCGCCCAGCTCGACGTGCGCATCTACATGGCGCGGGGGAAAAACGGCACGGGCACGATAGCGGAGGCGGAGCTGGACCCAGACTTGCTCCGCTTCTTGCAGAGAGACCCGCGCTGGCAGAACTTGGCCAAGGAGCGCCTGGACACGGGGGCAACCGTCTCCAAATGCGCCTGGGGCGACGAGGCGGCAAAGGGCTTGAATACAGAGGTCGCAGGCATCGTGGACGACGAAAGCCCCCCGAAGTGCCGCAGCCTCAACAAGGACGGGCATTTGCAGATCACCCCCTCGCCCCACATGGCCGCCTTCGTGCGAGCGCTGCGGAAGAAGATGCGCCCGTGGCTGCAACAGCTGGGAGACAAAATGCGCGAGGCTGTCAAAGCCGACGGCATGCCACCTGCCATCGTCGAGCAGAACGGAAAGCCCATCATGACAGAGCACTTCGCCGACAACGCGTTCGCGCACGCATCGATCCAGCTCATGCAACCAGGCGCACGGGACGATGGTTGGCACACAGATGGCGGATGCTCTCTGTTGCACGCGGCCGCGACGCTTTTCGGGACGCGCTCCGTGCAAGTGGGGATCCCAAGGGGAGCACATGATGGGGCGTCACCCTCGAGCACAGCCTCCTGCGGAAGGGTCGTCACCCTCGAGCAAAAGCCTGGGTCCTTCTACATGGGCACCCTGTCCTCCCTCGAGCACAACGTGCACCGCCACGCCTCCGCGGACTGCCAGGACTGTTTCGCGACCCACCACGAGCTGCACCAGCGCGTAGACGACAGCAGGCTGCAGATCGCCGTCATGATCCGCTCCGACGTCTTTCGGGAGTTCAGGGCGCGCAGGATCGACGCCACGCCTGGCCCGAAGGAGTTCTTCAACGTCGTGAACCACGTCGTGGCCGATCACCTGGCACGGGTCCCCGTGGCGCTGCCCGACCTCACGGAGGTGCTTGACGAAATGCGATGGCCCGCTTCCACGGAGGCTGTGGTGCTTTCCGGTTTCGATTAGGCTGCAACATTATCCGGATCCGATTAGACTGCCACAGTACTCAGCATCATCATCAGCATCATCATATTCATCGCCATCATCATCGCAATCATCGACTTCATCATCATCGTCATCATCATCAGCATCAACATGTTCACGCCGCCATCATCGTCATGCGGGTCACGATTTAATCATCACCATCACTACATGATGATGACGATGACGAGGAGACGATGATGGATATTATGATGATGACGGTGATGAGGGGATGGTGATGATGATGGCGATGACGCGGACGATGGTGAATATCATGACGACGATGATGACGATGATGATGACGATGATGCAAAAACCGAGTGAGTCAGTTGAGTTCCAAAGCCCCGCCCTAAAGACAGCCAGGTTACCCTGCGAGTTGTGGAGCGTGCTTGCCGGGCGCCTGCCTAGCCGCGGCGAGGGCGGCAGGCCACGCTGCCGCCGGGAGCGCGGGCAGCGGGTCCGAGGCCCCAGGCGCTCGGAGGCCCATCCGCTCAAGGCCTTCATTCTGGGTCCCCCCCTCCTCCTCCCCCTCCTCCTCCTCCTCGTCGTCG
>CAUYUJ010014315.1:213456-245956 GCA_963575745.1 Prorocentrum cordatum
CCAGGGGCCGCGCCAGAGGCGCCGCCAAGGAGGCCCAGCGCCGATCCAAGAACTCCGGGCGGAGCTCTGACAGTTTGTTCATGTAAACTGATCTTCTTCGATTGATGTCGAGGTGTCGCCGTGGCCGGCGGCTCATCCGAGCGGCGCGCATCGAACACGCGGAACGCGGCCCAGCACACGTCGTCCTGGCGACGCGGTTGCGCAGGCAGCGGCACAGAACGCCACATCCTCCTCCCCCCCCTCTTTTCCTCCTCCTCCTCCTCCTCCTCCTCCTCCTCCTCCCTCCTCCTCCTCCTCCCTCCTCCTCCTCCTCTTCCCTCCTCCTCCTCCTCCTCTTCCTCCTCCGCCTCCTCTTCCTCCTCCTCCTCCTCCTCCTCCTCCTGGTCCTCCTCCTCTTGCTGGCGACGCCCACGCGGGGGTGACGCGAGGGGGGTGGGCTTCTGAGAAGCCTCCGGGCCCTTCGAGAAGGCCCCTGCCTCCCGAGAGGCCCCGCCGCCGTCTCAGCAGCCTGGTGCCCTCGCGTCCCCCCCCCCTTGTGGGCATCGCCAGCGCCACTACGATCTTGTCGATCGACATATACAGAGGGGCCCAAGGACACACAAGCAGATACAGACAAAGCCCATGCCTTCTGGGTTCTCGTCTTCCCTCCTCCGCTTCCGAATCTTCCTCTGTTTTTTCCTTCCGGGGAGAGCGACGATCCGTTGTATCTGCGCGCTTCTTCCCCTTTGGAACATGGTGGGCGAGCGCAGAGCGCGTGCGCACGAGGCGACCCGGGCGGCCTGTGCAGAGAGCAGCGCTCGGCCAGGGCAGCGGCCGAACAGTCCACCGACGCCGAGGCGGGGAACGGCGCCAGGGTTATGTTGCTCCCATCGTACTTGAAGGACCACATCCCAGAAATAATTTCGAGCACCCAGAAAACCGACGCCGAGGCGGAGAACGGCGCCAGGGTTATGTTGCTCCCATCGTGCTTGAAAGACCACGTCCCAAAACTAATTTCGAGCACCCGGAACAGTGTCGAAAGAGTGTCGAAAGAGTGTCGAGACAGTGTCTCCCAGGGCCCGACACATGAAAGCCCGCGAGTTTCGGCACTTGCTTCAGGTGCCCGAAATTCTTTCTGGTGGTCAAGGCTCAAGCAGGTTGGAACATCACAACGCCAGGGCCAGAGCACAGCTCGCGGCCGAGAGCGTGACCAGCGCTGCAGCCAGGGCACCTCTCTATGAGCCGGGAGACGTGACCGCCGCTGGGCCGCTGGAGCACGCACCGGACGCGGCCGGCGACGGCTGCGGAGCGCGTGGTGGGCTCTGGCATCCGTGGCCTTGCGGGCCGGGCAACGGGGCCGCGACCCTGCGGACACGGGGCGCAGGTCCCGCGCGGAAGGTATCCGCGGGACCGCGTGTCCCAGAGTCCAGATCGCAGGGGCGCGGATACGGAGATGGTTTTTGGCTCGTGGTGGAGACCCTGAGCCCCCGAGCCCAACCCTCTGGCTGCTCCAGTTACATCCGGCTGCTCCAATCTTTTCGATGCGTGGCCCCCAGAAGTCTGGACCGCTTCCCCAGGGCCCACTTTCGCTCTGAAGCGTTTCTGAGCGGTCCTGTGAGGCCCGGCGAGGGCCCCCCAGATGCCGAAATCTGCCAAAAACCTTCCGCTCCAAACTTTTCGGAGTGTCGGATCTCTGGGAACGTTGCCCTCTCTTGAAGGGGCTTGCGGGGCCACCCTGTGCAGCCGCACCCCGTCTTCAGAGGCCTCCCAGATGGGGCTGGAAGAGATCGGGTCAGCGGATCGCGCCGCATCGCCGATACATCGGCCATGCATCGGCGATGCATCGATGATGCACCGGCGATGCATCGTCGACGTCGGCGATGCATCGGCGCCGTCGGCGAGGAGGAGACCGGGCTTCACGTCGAGCCGCACCGGCGATGCATCAGCGACGCGGCGGGATCCCCCGACCCCACCTGCTCGGACCCTACCTGGGAGGCCTTGAGTCCTCTCTTAGGGAGGGGCTGGTTTTGCTCCTGCCGGCCTTGCGCCGGCGCAGCCGTGCGGTGTGGCCAGAAGGCGCCCGCTACGACGCATATACTAAGTCATAACATTTCTCGGTGCGCGCGTCGCCCCTGGGGGGGCGACGCACACATAGAAGTAGTACGTTGGGGTGACGCCGAGGTCGTACTCCCGCCGGCCTTGCGCCGGCGCGACCACGCCCCGTCTTCCGCCGCCCTCCGCCGGAGACCCCCCCCAACTCAGAGGCGCCAATCCCCTGCGGCCCTCGGGAGGGCATGGGTCCTCTCTGAGGCGCGCCGTGTGAGCGGAGGTCGGAAGCGGGCCGTACGCTCGGAGGAGCGGAGGGTACAGCCGGACTCAGATAGAACAACATGTTGGCTGACGCAGAAGTGGTCCAGCTGAAAGGCTGTGGTGCTATAGATTTTGGGGCCATTGTGCTGCAACTGTATTGCGCCAGATAATCGTATTGCATGTTGTTGCAACTCGTGCATTGCACGCGAAAATCCAGCACTACATTTGCGCACCGACATGTATTGCACTCCCAAATCTATTTCAATCCCACAAATCTATTGCACTACCCTTTTTTCGCTCGACCCCCTTTCGGGCCAACCAGAAACATAAACCCTCCGCCTTCCAAACTGAAACACATTCCAGTGCACCCTTCCCCAGGATGCACAAGAACATGCAACAACCACGAAGAACACTAGCGTACACTCCCCGAACCGACCTCGCCCTTCATTACCTCGGTCCGACCGTATCCGTACCGTTACCGACCCTGGCCTCGTTTTCTCCTCTTTGGGCCTCCCTGGAGGCCCTCGTCGCCACCGCTGGATTCGCCTCGAAACTCTGGTCAGAACGCACCACGGGAGAAGTCTGGGGAGTAACGGTATCGGTAACATTGTGTATCCCCGTACGCGAGGTGACATAGCGACCTCGCGCCGCAGCTCACGCAGGCCGCCGGCGCGGCACGCCACACTGGAGACGAGGCAGCTCACGTGCGACCTTAGGCGTTTCGGTGACGACGACCCAATATGTGTGCGCCGCTTGTCTGGGTGATTCCAGAAACCCTGAATCCAAAAGACGCTTTCGTCTCTGCGGGTCGCATCTTTTACTCCCGCCACCTTCCGCCGCCCTGCTGCCGCCCTTCCGCCGGCGGAGGCGGCCTCGTTCGACTTCCGAAGCCCTTCCGCCGCGGAAGGGATGACAACTCCTACGACCCTCGAAGGCAGGGCCTTTTTTGGAACGCCTCCCGTGGGCAGAGCATCATTCCGAGCTGGGGGCCCGGCACAGCGCAGCCGCGTGGGTGCAGCGCAAAGGGGGCGGCTCTTTCTCTCGGCTATAAAAAGTGACCCTGGGTAAGAGTGACCTTTGGTGCGCGGCTTTTTGGGGGCCGCGGGGAAACCAAACCTGGGCGCGCAAGCCGCTGCTCTTGCTTCGTTTTCAGCCACCTGGGGGCCCATCGGTGCCCGCACCAAAGGTCACTCCGGCGAAAGGTCACTCTTACGTCTAGTCGATTCTCCTCCTGCGCGGCGCGCCCGGGGATGCCGCCGGGGTCCCACGGGGGCGGGCCCACGGCGGCGTGAGAGCGGTGCCTCTCTGCGGAGCACGATCCGCGCGGCGGCGGGGGGGGCCGAGTTCCACCGCGGGGGTTTTCGCAGCAACACCCCCGCAACGAGGCCAGAGCTGGAGCTCCCCCTGTGGGGCACGCTCCGCGTGAGTGGTGAGCTTAAGGCGAGCGTTCTCGTATTTGGCGTTTCGGCATTGGGCGGAAGGGGGGGGAGAGGGGAGCGGGTCTGGCTCCGGACCTCTGCTTGGTGCGACTGTTGGCAGAAATGCGTCCTATGGGGGAGACCCCACCTGCCTGAAACAGGCGCCCCCAAACAGCCAAGATCTACTCCATGGGGGGGGGCAGGGGCGGTGCGAGGGCCCGCGCCGATCGGCAAAACAACGAATGAGAAAACGATCACAATGGCGGCGGGGACTGTTTAAGGACGCGCTCATTTGTGCCATAGGCGGAGCTCCCTGTGGGGCGCGATCCGTGTCGGGTGTGCCGAATTGCAGCGGTGGCGGCATAGGACCGCGCCCGTTCGGCCGTAGGTGGAGCTCCCTGTGGAGCACGATCCGCGTGGAGCGCGAATGCAAAGGTTCGAGGAAGGAGGGGGGAGTCATGAGGTGTAGGCAGGAGGATCAGGAGGTGGGAGGGATGTGAGGAGGGGAGGAGGAGGAGGAGGAGGAGGAGGAGGAGGACATTTGTTGGCATTCGCTTCGGGGTGAACTAAAGTCAAGCGCGTTCCTCGGACAGCAGCTGACCCCCAGACCATTGCCTGGGGCGCTGCCGGTTTCGATTCGGCTACCGAACCCTGCCCCAGAGGGAGGAGGAGGAGGAGGAGGAGGAGGAGGAGGAGGAGGAGGAGGAGGAGGAGGAGGAGGAAGGTTTGAGAGAGGGAGGGGGAAGGAGATCAACTGCTATGCGCTGGGGTAACTCACTTCCCACATTCTAATGGGCTGACCACCTAGCAAAGCGAGACCTGACCTTCCCTCCGAAAGGGATGAAAAGAGTAAGGATGCCCACCCAACCTTTCCCCTCACAGACAAGAGCATCCCCTGGACGCCAACGTGCAGGTTCGGGCTTTCAGGCATGGCATTGCCATGCCACGACCCGCCAGGAAAGGGCAGAGTTTTGCAACCTAGCCCTGGCTGCCAATTCCATGCACTGTCTGGTGGGAGAGAAGGGTATAAACTGGGCTGAAGAGGAGGAGGGAGGACTGGAAGGATTCAGGCTGCAAGACTTCGCTTGCCTGCCTGCTGGCCTACAAGATTACTTGTGCCTTATTTGCTAGGAAAATATGCACACGACGCTGTAAAGCTCACCCTCACAGAAATATGACTGGTCCCTGAAATGACTTGCAACTGCACATCCTAGTGCTTACACAAGGCGAGGGGCCTGGACAACATTTGACAATAATGGCTATACGCTGCGCGTTCTAGCGCCTGCGGCCGTCACGATGATGAGGGTGAGCTGAGGGAAGCCATGCTTGGCGAAGTGTGCCTGATTCGATTGCATGCGAGCGAATTGTTTCAGTGCTGCCAGCAAGGTGGAATGGAAGTGATATTAGACATGGAGAAATCCACATCAAAGGCGCATATACGACCGCATTGAGAAGAACATGCCGTGACCATTGATAGCTCACGCCAAATGGCCTTCTAGCCAAGCTGATGTGCTCCGTAGCCTGAAGTCATTTCCCAAAACGTGCTCACTACTTGCAATGTTAGGCATTGACTGGAGGGACTCTTCCCTCATTTTGCTGTCTCTGCCGACTTGCTGTTCTGGGCTGGATCTTCCGAGCCCCTGGTCTGCTTGAGCCTCTTGAACTCGTCCCTAGCATTGTCGAGCTGCTCTGCCAACGATTTGATGCGAGCCTCCTGTACATTCGCTTGAGTTCTTCCATTCTGGATAACGAACGATCGCCTTCGCTGGTTACCTCTGGATGGGCTTCGGACTCTGAGCTAGAGTCCTTGCGCTTGCGCTCCGATTGGGACACGGGCATTCTGGGATCTGACGGCCTCCTAGCCTTCTCCCTCTTTGACTTCTTCGATTTCTCGTCCTTCTTGGACTTTTTGTGAGCCTTCCTGGGCTTACGAATGGTTCTGTCCTTAAACTGCTTCGAGCGGGACGCCATGGCTGCAATCTGTGTGAGCGCGAAAGACACTGAGTGGCCTCCTGGGAGGCCGGTCTGGGAAATTGCTGACCTGGTCAGCTGCCTTGAGCCAAAATGGCTTGAGCCAAAATGGCTACGGGGGAGGAGGAGGAGGAGGAGGAGGAGGAGGAGGAGGAGGAGGAGGAGGAGGAGGAGGAGGAGGAGGAGGAATGGGAGGAGGAAGAGGAGGAAGAGGTAGGAAGTCGAAGGAGGAGAGGCCATGATGGAAGTTCATGAAGATGATGGGGGATGGGGGAAGAGAGGGAGTCAGGGAGGGAGAGAGGGAAATGGAGCGGAATAACAAGGGAGGGTGAGGACGGGGCGAAGGAGACCGAGAACGGACGCACTGTCGCCCACACAGAGCCAGGGCCTCTGGTAGCCGGGCGGCTTTCGGAGCGTGACAGACGGAAGCCTGGGAGTAAAGACGGGGATGAATGCGGGTAGCAGGAGAGAGGAGGCGGAGGAACAGCAAGAAACAACTGAGCATAATAATGAAAGATGAGGGAGGCGAGAGAACGAACGGGGGAGAAACGGGGAGCAAGGAGGGCTGCATCTGCCCCCCCCAGCCTTCCTCACTCTCCTTCATCTCCTCCTCACCGTGTCCCTGTGCAGAGGCAGCGAGGACATCGTCTGTCGTGTTTCTCCTCCTCCTCCGCCTCCTCCTCCTACTCCTCCTGGATCCTGGTGGCGTGAAGAGTCGTTGGCTGCCGCCCCCCCCTCCTCCTCCTCCTCCCCTCCTCCTCCTCCTCCTCCTCCTCCTCCTCCTCCTCTTCCTCCTCCTCCTCCTCCGTCCGCTTCCGCCCCCCGCCTCCTCCTCCTCCTCCTCCTCCTCCTCCTCCTCCGCCTCCTCCTCCTCCTCCGCCTCCTCCTCCTCCCCTGATGGTTCGAAGATGGGGTCCTGGGGGATGTGCCCCCCCAGGGATGGGAAAAATGGGCCCCAAGGGGAACCCACATTGTCCGAGATTCGCCGTCCTCGGGATCCCGCCCTTCGGGGCCCCATCTTGGAGCCGCCTCCTCCTCCTCCTCCTCCTCCTCCTCCTCCTCCTCCTCGAAGGGTCCTGGGGGGAGACGCGGCGAGCGGGGGAGCGAGGGAAGGCCCCCTCCAGCCCCAACGCCTACCTCTGCCGTCCTCCACATCCGCCTAAATCCTGTGCCTGTGCAAGAGGAGCGAGGACACCGTCGTCGTCCGCCCCCTCCCCCTCCTCCTCGCACGTGGCCATCGGAGAGAGTTCGACGGTTACCTCAGCGGCGCCATGATCGGCGCAGCTGCCATCTCACTGTTGGAATGGCCTGAATTGCCCGCTCATGGCGGATCGGCGCACCTTGATTCAGGCTGCGGAGGAAATGGTATAGCGTGGATGCCGCAGCGGTGATGCGAAATGACTGCGGTGTGGGGGCAAAGAGGCCAAGACGAGCGACGGGACAGGGAGAGGGAGGCAGTGGCGATGGAAGACGAAAGAGGTCGAGAAGCACGAGAAGAGGAGCTCGAATAACGCTGGGCAAGACCACGGTGCTGGAGGCTGTCATCATTTGCGTCGCACAGCATGCATGGCTCAACCTGCTGGAATCTCCTGGCCGAAGTCCAGGCATTCATCCACATACGTAATACAGCGAAAACAGAGGGAGCAGGCAATTCCTGGAGCTTGGACTTCGCCCGTTCCCACTGGAGGCCAGCACAACTAACGGGGGGCATGTGCAGCCGCGAGCAGAGACGGGTCTCACATGTGAGCTGCAGGGTCTCACACAACAAATTGGAAACGAGCTCTCGATACAGAATGCTTTGCACTTTTGGGCGGAATCGATGGGCGTTGAGAGCGAGGTAGGAGGGCGAGGATGCAGTGGCAGACGCAGCAGCAGCTGAAAGACGGGACCTAAGGGAAAGAGTGGAGGTGATGAGCCCGACGCCCAGGCGTCTAGGGAAGCCCCAAGCAGCGTTCTGTAGAAACTCGGCGAAAGACGACTGGATCCACTGACTCGGGGCCAGCTTCGCGGCCGCGAGCTCAGGGTGCGACAGCGCGGTTTCGGCCGCACCACTCAGTTGGGTAATGAGGGGCTTGCGGACAGTGAGGTGAAAGGGTCGCCGCGCGGATCTGTTGGGCGGCGTTCAGGGCGGCGAGGCGCGGGATCTTCGGGCCGCCGCGCTGCGCTAGCTGAAACCATCCATCGCGCGGGGGCGCGCAGACTGGGGTGTGATGCAACATGGAGGGCGCGACTGCTTCGCGCTGCGAGGGGGGGGGGGGGGGGGGGGGGCGGGGGGGGGGGGAAACTGCCCAGCGAAGGAGGGGGGCCGAGGAGACGCGGGAATAATCGAAGAGGGCAACAACTCCCAACGGGGCGCCGGTCAGAGCGAGCTCAGTAGAACGCGTCCGCCACTTCGCCATCGGTGAACGCCAGCAGTGGTCAACGACCCCAGGTCCCAGCCACGTGCCGAGGTACTTCAGGACTGGCTTGATCTGGATCCCCTCCCAATCAGGCCCAATCTGTCGAACGCGAGCTGCGTAGTTAGCCTGGGGCACGAGCGAGAGCGGCCGCGCAGCGGGGCGATCTCAAATGTGCGAATGCGAATTCTGAGCTGAAGTGCAGCAACTCCCCACGCGGCAGCGACGGCGCGGCGCGCGTGAACGGGGGGGGCGTCGCGGAGGGCCGCTCCGATGTCATCTGCGCGTGCGCGCGCAGACCCCGCGATCTTTCATGCAAATCTCACTGTCGAAGTGTTCCATGAAGGGATCTGCAGACTGCGCGAAGACGCAGCCCGAGCTCCGGCAGCCTTGGATGATGCCGCGCGGGGTTCAGAAGAGGAGAGTGGGTTCCGAGGCGACCGCGCCATATCAGGACACTCCTGAAAGAAGAAATCGCACGGAAACCTTCAGGGGGGGCGGCAGGAGATGGCATCGAAGACTTTGAAGCATCCAGTCGCGCGCGAGACAAGGGGAAGGCCCGACAGAAATCGAACCCCGCAAGGAGAGGCGCGGCTGCGGCGCTCGTCATCTGTAAGGGATAACAACGGCTGCATGCGTCTAGCTCGGCTACGTTGTCGCCGAGATTGCGCGCGCTGACGAGGCCCTCCTGGATCTGATTGACTGCGTTGGCTAGCTGCTTACTGAACTGTTTGAAGGCTACGCCTGTGGCGACCTTGTCATCCGTGTCCTTCAGGCCGATGGGGGCGAAGATCAGTGCCGCGACGTGCGGCGCCGCGCGCGGGGGGTCTTCGGGGCCCCTGCCTTCGGGCGCAAATATCCCGAGCATGCCGTCGTGGCCGAGGGGCGTCCGATTCCCGCCGGATTGCCGCCGGAGCGCATCGCAGAGGACCTGGGTGCCCATTGGGGGGGCCTGCCATGCAGCGTGAGGTAGGGCGTCGGGTCCTGGGGCAGAGTGCGTTTCTGTCCATATGCCTGAACAGCATGCAAGTGTGGACGGGGGTGCGTCGACGGGGAGGGTGTTGTTCGCGAGGCGGGGGAGGTCGGCATTGGCGGCGGGGGGGTCGATGCGCTTCTCTTCAAAGGCCCGGCCCCAGTGCTCGGTAATCTTCTGAGATATGGATGGCGAGGAGACGAGGATGTTCCCGTCCGTGCGCAGCCCCGCAAGTCTGGCGGAGCGGTCGAATGGCGCCCGCGTCTTACTTCGATCCGCCAGCAGGAACATGCGTTTCCGTGCTCGAGCCTGCGCCCGCAGATGAGGAGACTGCAAACCCCTCCTTTGCTCTCGAATTGCAGCCTCCGCATCTTCAAATTGGAGGGTGTCGGGGGCAGCTGCAAAAGAAGCGGGATGCGCCGGAGATATTGCCTGCTTGCCGGGCTCGACGCGCAGGCGCTCTCGCGCGAGGTCATGCCGAAGCAGACGGCCAGCAAGTGCCATATCTTGTCGCCACGCATTTCTGGCCACTGAGCGGAGGAGAAGGAGGCGAGAGGTCGTCGTCGTCGGTTCATTCGTGAATAATGCGTTGCGCGCGCGCCCGGCGGCTTCTCTCATCGCCATCTTGTGTAATCGTAGTCGCGTCGAAGGTGTCGTGGACGAAAGGCCCAGGAACTCCCGAGATTCCTCCGGGAACTTCCGAGAGTCAGGGTGTCGGAAGATGGCCTTCGGGATCGGTTGGGCAGCAGAGGGCTGGGGAGGGCGATGGCGGAGCGCAAACTGCGGCGGGGCGTGGTCAGAGATCCCGCGCTGCTCATGACGGGCGCCGAGACATGCATCTGCGTCAGGACCCAGCTGGGGGCGCCGAAGAAGATCCTGTCTATATTCGATGCGTGCTGGTGCGTGCCGTCATAGTGCGCGTCCTCATCTGCAGAGACCTCCAACGACTTCTGGAAAAGAAGCCGCCGCGGGGAGCGGCGTTGACGACGCCATTCCTCGACGTCTCGGGGGGCCACGAAGTACCTATCATGAAGCCTCTGAGCAATCGTGAGATACTGCAGAATCGAATCTATCACGGGGCCGATCTGAGCGCGCATGTTGAAGTGCTGTATGTAGATGTGATCAGTGGAGTTCAGGGTCGCGTCTAAATCAAGCTCGGTGAGTAGTGCTCGCCCAGGAACAATAACCTCAGCAGAGACAGAAGCACCCGTGCCCACCCAGGAGGTCTGACGAAGGAAGAGCGCGATGACGCCGCCGCGGCGGCTGCGAGGGCCATCGAACGAGGCCCGAATTCAAAACCTGAGGCCGACATGTACGCGAAATCGGTCGCATCGCCCACGGGCCCATGGGTTTCCCGCGCGGCGACGATGTTACAGCCCTGGGGAAGGTTAGCGAGGTACTTCAGCTTTCTGGATCGGGTGTCTGGGCGAAAATGGAACAACGCGCGGGCGTTTCACGAGGCGAGGCCTAAACCGGTGGCCGAATTCGCGGTCGGCAGCTTCAGGGGACGGAACAGCTTGCTAAAGAGACCGCTCCTCCGACTCAATGCCTTGGAAAAAGAACTGCTCAATGCTGGGCGCGATTGTGGCCTTCGAGAGGCCCAGGTGGTCCAGCGCAGTTTGGTCGAAATCAACGAGGGGGGGGGCTCTCTCTCTCGCGCGGGGTGACTTTGAGGAAGGCGCGCCGCTGACACGAGATCTTGCCCGTGCCCCCCTCTGCGTGGAAGGCCTTGTCGGGGGGCCTCTCTGAAGGGAGGCGCTTGATTTTCTTGGGGTCGAGCTCCCTACGGATCTGTGCCATGTTCTTGTTCCCTGAGACATACAGGTCCACATTCTGGCGCTGGGCAGAGAAGGCCGAAAAGCGTCTGAAGGAGCCATCTGCGAGCTTGACATTGCTGAGGGCCTGCGAGACCACCCTGGCGGCCCAGCATTGGCCTCCATTGGCCTTGACCGTGAAGCGGGTGCCAGCAGGCTCTCCTTCGACCTTCCAGTTGTCAGGTTCGAAACTGGATGCGGCCAGCCAGCGAGTCCCTCACACACAGCCGCGCGGCTAACGAGGGCGGCAGCGCGGACAACCATGATGGTGGGGTCCGTCTTGCGGCGGAAAGCTGCCGAGGGAACCACTGCAGGGGGCCCCTCTGAGCGAACCAGCTTGAGGAGGTCCTGCAATTGCCGAATTTCTTGCGACATGGAATCCATTCTCGTCTCCTGCGCGTCCAGACGGGCGCTCCGTGGCACCGATGCGCGAGTCGACCTGCTGCTCCAGGTTGGCGCAGTGCTTGGTGAAGGTGTCCGAGAGGGTGGCGAGGCCCTTGTGCATGTTGAGGATGGAAGCCATGACGTCCTTCTTGGTGTAGTCGACGTAGGCCCTGAACACATCCAAGTCTGAGGGATCATCTGGGGACGCGCCGAAATCGTCGCCTTCCACGCGAACGAGCGCAGCACCAGGGGCAACCTGGTGAGCAGGAGCAGGATGCTGAACAGGATGGGCGGCTGCAGACGAGGACGAGGACCCCTTGCCAGTGGAGAACTTGCCATCAACCTTCTGGATCTTGGGCGGCGGGGTCGGAGTAGACGCACCCACAGAGGCAGAGCGGCCACCGCGGTCAGCCAGAGGCATGGGGCGAGCGGGTAGTCGGCGAGGGTAGCCGTGCTAGCGGAGAGATGGAATGGCAGGGCGCCAAAAAGGAAGACAGGTGTCCACCTGCGCCTGACGCACAGGATCGCTCGAATGGAGAGCTGCCCGCTCAGATGGGACCGGTTCCCACTTGAGCCAAAACGGCACCGGACCCTCCCCTTCCGCCTCCTCCTCCTCCTCCTCCTCCTCCTCCTCCTCCTCCTCTTCCTACTCGTCCCCCTTCTCCTCCTCCTCCTCCTCCTCCTCTTCCTCCTCCTCCTCCTCCTCCGCCCCGCAGCGTCCTGGATGTACTGCTTCTGCGATAGCGTGGCGGCGATGAACTCGGTGTAGTCGATGACGCCAGAGCCGTCCTGCCGGCGCGCCTCCGCCCTTCGCGACTGCGCGCTCGCGGCTGCTCCGCGCCGTCGTCGTCATCGTCGTTGTCGTCGTCGTCGTCGTCGTCGTCGTCGTCGGACGCCTGGTGGGAACGTGCGAGGCGGGGATTCGATGGTGGGTTACACTGAGTAGGCACAGACGATAAGAAATCTGGCTACCACAAATCCTGGGGCACGTTCTTCGTCGAGACTCGAGCCTCCTGACGTGCCCGGGGGCTTCTGTGAACACCCCGAGAGCCTTGTGGCAACTGCCGGCAGGCCGACTTCCCAATCACAACAACCCGGGGGACCAAGCTTCGGGGACCTCGGAAGGCAGTGGATGTGGCTCTATAGGTTCCCCCCCCCAACTGTCCAACAGAGTCGTGGGAGAATTGGGCACCTCCGATGCCGCCGCGAGGCCGGAGGCCCAGCGAGCGGGCCGACCTCGCCCGCTTTCCGCCGCTCTTGCCATGACAGCTTCTGGCAAAACAGTCGGCCGACGGAGATGGTGATTCAATCACCAGGCACTGCATTGATGGACTTGCGACCTCTCGGAACAACTTGGGAAAACACGTATTCCCCCTCTTTTCGCCTCCTCCTCCTCCTTCTTCTCCTCCTCCCCCTCCTCCTCCTCCCCCTCCTCCCCCTCCTCCTCCCCCTCCTTTTTCCTCCTCCTTTTCCCTCCTCCTCCTCCTCCTCCTCCTTTCTCTTTTTCTTTCTCTTTCCGTTTCTCTTTCTCTTTCTATTTCTCCTCCTCCTCGTCCTCCTCCTCCTCCTCGTCCTCCCCCGACGGCCCGCGTACATTCGTGTCCTCCGCCTGCCGAGAGAGGTCCCCGAAGACCGAAGACCGAGCCCCCCCCAACGCGGTGGCTCCGGGGGCGTCCCTGCTTCGGAGAGCGCGCCGTGGGACAGGCCCGAGCGGGTCGGGACAGGCCCACCCGGCATCGGCGCAGGTGCACGCCCTTTCTTGGGCGCCCGAGTTATCCGGGGTAGCTCGGGCCCGGGGCAGCTCGGGCTCGGGTTCCCGAGAAACGAACCCGAGTTAGCCCTGACCCGAGGTATCCCTGATGATTCGGGGCTCTGTCTTTCGGAGCAGGGAGCAGAAAAGCCACCCTCATAAGAGTCACTTGGCGGCGCGCGCAGAGGGGTGGAGGGAGGGGGAGGGCTGCTTAGAGGGAGGCTGCTTCTCAGAAGGCGCCGGCCTTGCATCTGCAGATAAGGCCCGCGCCTTCTAAGGAGCAGGGGTGCTCGTGAGAAGCCCTCCCCCCTCCCCCCGCCGCCCTCTGCGCGTGGCTGAATCACCCCGACACGAGGAGCCGTTTAGTCAACGCGCCCAAAGAAGGACTCGAACAGGGAAGAGCTGTTTAGTAAACGCCCAAGGCCGTCCAATAAACGCCAACTATCGGGTCCGGGTGGCTGTTCCTCCCTTGACAGAAGACGTGCACCTGTACCGATGCTGGCCCGCAAGAGACCAAACTCGAGCAACGCTTTTCGGCGATGTACTGACCTGGGTCAATCCAGACCCGTGTCAGTCAGGCCTGGCAGGATCTTGCAAGATCCTGCGGGGTCCTGCGCCGAAGCCCGGGCCAATGCACCCCTGGCTCCGCAAGATGCTGCACAGTCCGATGCTCTGACTGATCCCCGCTTGCACTGGCCCCCGTCCGTTGAGCCCCGAGCTCTGTCGGTCCCGCCTCCCGTGGGAGGGCTCCTCCAACTGCTGGCGGGATCGACAGAGCGCTCCCCATGGCGGAGGCTCGATGCGTACGCTCCGCTCCTTCCGGGCGGCCTGGGAAAATCAGGGAATGTGAGGGAGGGAGGGAGGGAGGGAGGGAGGGAGAGAGAGAGAGAGAGAGAGAGAGAGAGAAAGGGAGAGAGAGAGGGAGAGAGAGAGGAGGAGGAGGAAGAGGAGGAGGAGGAGGAGGAGGAGGAGGAGGAGGAGGATTAGGAGGTGGGAGAGGGATGTGCAAGCTAGGTGCGCGCGCGTCATATCTGACGTCCTACCCCTCCCTCCCATCCCTTACCATGGCGCTGATTTTCTCTATCCGCGGACTAGTGGGTGGTGGTGCGCGTGCGTGCGTGCGTGCGTGTGTGCGTGGTTGTGGTGGTGGTGGTGGTGGTGGTGGTGGTGTGGTGGTGTGGTGTGGTGTGGTGCTGGTGGTGGTGGTGGTGGTGCTGGTGCTGGTGTGGTGTGGTGCTGGTGGTGTGTGTGTGTTGCGTGTGTGCGCGTGTGCTGTGGCATGGCACGGGAAAATGACGCCAGCGCTGCAGCGGGAGCACGAGTCGAAACGGGCGGAAGCGCGGAAATGAGGCCAAAGCTGCAGCGGAAGACGATTCAAAAAAAAAGTAAAATGAAAAAAAAAAATAAAAACGATAAAAAAAAAAAAATAAATAATAAAATAAAAAAATAATAAAAAAAAAAAAAAAAAGGAACGAGCGGAAGCACGGAAATGAGGCCAGCGCTGCAGCGGGAGCACGATTCGGAACGAGCGGGGCCCGAAAATGAGGCCAGCGCCTTGGCGAGAGCAACATTTTGAAAAACAATGCAGGCGAAAACCCAACTCCCAGGAATCCTGTGTAAAAAAACAGGACGCGGGGGGGGGGTCGACTACTTTCAGGCCGCCATCGGGGGAAGAGGGAGAGTAGTATTCATATTGAGTAATTGTCCAGCTGCTGGCGAGATCGACGGAACGCTCCACCCATGGCGGAGGCTCGATTTGTTCGCTCCGCTCTTTCCGCTCTGGCCGTGGGGCTTTGGGCTCTCGCGCTGTTGACTTCTCATTTCCAAATAACAAGTGCGGTGGAGGCCAATCCACAGGAAACCTTCCACAAGAGACCCAACCCTGAGACCCCAGGACGTCCAGTGATTTCTGGTGTGGAACCGTCACGCTTTCCAGCGCACAACCATAGAAACCCAGGAAACCCAGGGCACCCTGGAGGCAAGCAGGGTGTTCCTTGGCATGGGCCCCCACTGTACGACGACGGTGTGGAGAGCTCTGGTCGTGTGGCTTTTGGCTCTCGCGTTGTTGACTCCTCATCTCTACTCAGCAGCAGTTCTTGTGGATCCCCCCTTGCCCGGTGCCCATTGTGTGTGTTTGGGGTGTGTCGCAAGAATCTTTTGGGATGCCAAGAGGGCCCCAGGACGGGCCAAGCGGCAAGAGGACCCCGAGAGGCCCCGGAGGCGGCCGAAGAGGGCCCCGAGTCGTCGAACGATCGGTCCGAGACGCCGAAGATGGCCGCCAGACGGCCGAAGATGCCCCGCAGGCGCCCCAGTGAGAGGCCACTCCCAAGAGGGGCAGATGATTGACTTCCCCCTTGCTTCTGAGGGATTTTGGCATTCTCGCCTTTTCGGCTCTCCGACGCTGCAGGACGGCCCAAGAGGCCCGCAACATCGCCCCAAGACGGCCCACGAGGCCCCCAAGAGCATCCCAAGATGGCCCCAAAACGGTCAAAGAGGTGCCCAAGACGGCCCCAGAGGCCCCCAAGACGGCTCCAAGAGAGGGCCCCGACGGGGGACCCGAATGCCCTAATAGGCCGCTGAGAGGTAAGAGGTCCCTGAGAGGTCCCCCAGAGGCTCACAAGAATCCCCAAAATTGCCTCCAAGATGTCCCCGAGAGCGCTCCCAATAGACCCCGAGAAGCATCCCGGAGGACTCTGACCCGCAACCCAGGCGAGGTGGCGGGACGGGCCGAAATCCATTAGATCCGCCGCCCCCTGTGGTCTTACCCCAGGGATGCCTGGCGTGCTAGATCCTATACCCGGCTTGGTTTGGGTTCTTTTCCCCAAGAAGCTCTCCCTGGGGATTCGGCCCAGCGCGCCGGCCACCCGGAACGCAGCCGAGCATGTATATGTCGTGGGTCTTCGGGCCGTGGATGGCTTCCAAGACGACGGCCCAAGAGGGTCTGAGATTTCTCCAAGTCCGCCCACGAAGCGACCAAGACAGCCAAACCAAAAAAATAAAAAAACAAAAAAAAAAAGAAGAAAAAAAAAAAAAAAAAAAAAAAAAAAAGAAAAAGCCAAGGATGTCCCAAAACGGCCCCAGAGGCCTCCAAGAGGCCTCCAAGACGGCCCAAGAAACCTCCAAGAAGCCCTTCAGGAGGGCCCGCAGAGGCCAACATCATTTTCCTACGGTTTTTGAAGGATTTTGGCAATTGCGTCTTTTCAGCATTCCGACGGCCCAAGACGGCCAAAAATCTCCCAAGATCGCCCCAAGCCGGCTCCAAAGGCCTCTAAGACGGCTCCAGGAATGCCCCACGACGGCCCAAGAGGCCTCCAAGACGCCCAAGGTGGCCTCCAAGACGGCCCTGAAACGCCACAGGAGGGCCCCAAGTCGGTTCAGAGAGGCATCCAAGACAGCTTCCGACGGCGTTAGACGGGCAGGAACGCCCGAAGACCGCCAAAGCAGCCTCGAACAAGCCCCCAAAGGCTCCCAAGATGCCCAAGGAGGTCCCCAAGAGGCCTCCAAGAGGCTTCCAAGAGGCGTCCTCCTCCTCCTTATTCTTCTTTTTCTTCTCCTCCTCCTCCTCCTCCTCTTCCTTCTCCTCTTCCTCCTACTCGCTTTTCCTTCTTCTCCTCATTCTCCTCTTCCTCACGTGTTCCCCGAAAGGTTTCAACGACAATTGGGGGACCACATGGTCCGATAGCTCTAGCCCAACTTTCGGTCACATAGGCGCTTCCAAGAAGGCAGGGGGCGGCGGTGATTCGCCGTAGGTGTCTTCGATAATCATGGTTGATCCCCCAGCCCAGTGCCCATTGTGTTTTTCAGTTAGAATGCTCCTTCCAGGGCCCGTATCTTGTTTTTCTATAAGGGAGAATATTGGGCGTCAGACTGCGCCCCTTCCCGCCTGATACTTCCTCAAAGTGTATTCGAATTTGCGCTCTCGCGCGGGACCTCCTCACAATGTATCCAGGAATCGCGCTCTCGCGTGGCAATTTCTTGCAATTTAATGACTCGCAAGGCCGCCAACACCTGAGAATCACGCTTTCGCCATGGATTTCCCCACGATTTACTTGGGAATCACGCTATCGCTCGAGACGTCCTCGCGATTCATGCAGGTCTGACGCTTCAGCGACCCGCCGCTCGACCCCGCTGTCTGGGCCCGCCAGCCCGACCCGCCACGCCCGACCAGCCCGTCTGGCACTGCCACTTGTTTTTTCTGCTCCTAACCCCCCTCCTGCTGGTCTCTGTCGTGCTCCGTCCTTCTCTCTCCCCGTTGTCCCTTCCCTCCTCCCTTCCCCTGTTATGGGGGCTGCGCTAACTAAGCGTGGCAGATGAGGAAGATTTGCCCTCAAGGGGGTATGATCGAAGACGAAGAGGGCGGGTATCGAGGGTTTGGGATACGTATACATATTGAGTTGACACGCCAGCAGATGAGAATGGACAGTCTTAAAATGATTGGTGTTCGTTCGTCTGTTCCTTGCCAGTAAGATCGCAAGCGATTCGGCAAAGCGCGCATGCACATTCAGCCGCGCCTGTCACTCATCACATGAATTCCAAGCAATGCTTTACACGCACAAGCGAATTAACATCTGTCTTCAACGCACGCCTAAGATCTCAAGGACTGGAAACACGGAGACATTAGGTGTCGTGTGCGTGACAAGGAAGCGAATGCCGTGGCTCGAGCGTGGGATTCGAGACACCCGCGCGCGACAGGGAAACATCTACACAATGTCCAGACATCGCTCAGTCACCCTCGCACGTCTGGCCCAAAGCTCTGATGATGCTCGCGATGAGTGTGGTGTTAGCCGTCTTCGGCGGCACGTATGTCACAAACTCATGGCCGCTCACGTCCAGCGTCACAATTGTTTCGTGACGTGCCCGCGCAAGATCCACCAAATGCATTATTCCATCCCGAGCAGCTCTTTGACCCAAACCGAAGAACAAACCACACTCGCGATTCTTCCGTGGCAGCGAATTGGGTGGTCTATCCATGCACCACGGCCTACCCGAGTTGCGCCATCCCCATATCGTCATCGCTCCTGGCGTGGCCGATGAAGGAGCACTCCACCATCACATGGGCCCACCAGAAATTTGGCTTGCACTTGGCTGGGCCGCAGGGCTGTCTACACGCCTATTCTGCAAGACGCGGGGAGCTGTGGACGACCGCGGAGGCCCGCCGCCTGCATGCGGGTGGTCATTCGGTGGGCGGTCGGGGACTGCCAGACCTCTGACTCCGTCAGAGGATGCGGAACGCTCGCATCTCTCAGCAGGGTACTTGTCCTCCCTCTGCACCTCCCTCCCGCTCCCCCTCCCCCATCCCGATCCCAGCCCTCTCCTTCCTCCTATGTCCTCCTTTCTCTTCTCCTCTCCTCTCCTCGTCTTTTTAAAATCGTCCTCCTTGCTATCCACCTCCACCTCCACCTCTCCCTATCCCTCTCTATCCTTCCCCGCCCCCTTCCCCCTTTCGAGGGCTCACCTGAGCTGGCGCCGACGCCGAGAGGACGCTCGACCCATGCGGGAAGGCAGACGTGTCACGCAGAAGGCCTCAGATGGCGTCGAGTGCAACCAAGTCAGGGGTGCAAAAGGATGACGATCGAATCGCGAAGCGTCAAGCTATTCACCTACACTGATCCTGGCCAAGCCAATCCAGGGCGCGGGATCGGCGTGTTCGACCTCTCGGCTTCGTCAGGAGAGCGGATCCACCGAGCCCTGGCCCGAGGATGGGCCTACCCAGGATCGGTGTGAATCTGGCTTCTTCTGGGAAGGGGGATCAGCAACCTCAAAGGGGGCGACGGGGGCTCAAGTGACGAATGTTCGACCGCGAACAACGGAACCATAGGCGAAGCTGGATCGGGGGGCTGCCGCCGCAAACGCGCGGCGGGTCCGCGTCGATACTGTCCATGATGCCCTGGCACAATGAACGGACCCCCCCCCGCTGCCCCGCGAGATTCGCTCCTTTCAGCCAAGCCGTCATTGAACAAACAGCTCGACCCTGCAACACTTACCGATGCCTGCAACAAGCTGTACCAATGATTCGCATGCTGTGCATATTCAAACGAATATGGATGCCGAACTCTCTGGTCGAATACAGGTAATTCGCCACCCCTGTATCAGACGTCAGATTTCTGATACCCGTGCCAAGAGGCTGGGGTGACACACGCACACACACACACACGCACACACACACACGCACACACGCACACACGCACACACGCCCACACGCACACACGCGCACACACGCACACACACGCACACACACACACGCACACGAACACACGCACACGAACACACACACACACGAACACACACACGAACACACACACACACACGAACACACGCACGAACACACACACGAACACACCCCGAAAACACACACGAACACACACACGAACCACACACGAACAAACACGCACACGAACCACCACACACACGAACCCACACACACCGAACAACACACCACGAACACACAACACGAACACACGCACACGAACATACACCACGAAACACACACACACACTAAAACACGACACACGAACCCACACCCAACACACACGAACACAACACACACACGAACACACGACACACACGAACACACACAAAACGAACACACCAAACACACACGAACACCACACAACACAACGAACACACAACACACACACGAAAACACACACACGAACACACACACGAACACACACACACACACGAACACACACACGAACACACACACACACGAACACACACACACACACGAACACACACACACACGAACACACACACGAACACACACACACACACACGAACACGAACACACACACGAACACACACACGAACACACACACGAACACACACACGAACACACACACACACACGAACACACACACGCGAACACACACACACAGACAACACGAACACACACACGAACACACACACAGACACCACACACAGACACCACACACAGACACCACACACAGACACCACACACACGGACACCACACACAGACACCACACACAGACACCACACACAGACACCACACACAGACACCACACACAGACACCACACAGAGACACCACACAGAGACACACACACAGACACACACACAGACACACACAGGAACACACACACACACGAACACACACACAGACACACACACAGACACACACAGACACACACACAGGAACAAACAGACACACACACAGACACACACACAGACACACACACAGACACACACAGACACACACACACAGACACACACACACAGACACACACAGACACACACAGACACACACACACACAGACACATGCCGCTGAGCCTTCGCCAAGTGTCCCCAAGATGCACAAGGCGTCTCGGAGGCTGGGACTCACGTGGGCCTGAAGCGTGTCAATCTTGCCGCAAGCTGGCCCGAGACCCGGAGTCATCGGACGGGCACTCCTCGCAACGCCCACACACTGCCCACACGCCGCGGTGCGCCGAACCGTGCTCATGGACTCTATACGGCAAACATCATGGCCGAGGAAGCGGCAAGGAGCGTCAGGCCCTCCTCCCCCTCCCCCTCCCCTCCTCCTCCTCCTCCTCCTCCATCTCCTCCTACTCCTCCTCCTCCTCCTCCTCTCCTCCTCCTCCTCCCCCTCCTACCCTCCACTCCTCCTCCTCCTCCTCCTCCTCCTCCTCCTCCTCCTCCTCCTCCTCCTCCTCCTCCTCCTCCTCCTCCTCCCCCTCCTCCTTCTCCTCCTCCTCCTCCTCCTCCTCCTTCCCCTCCCCCTCCTCCTCCTCCTCCTCGGACGCGAAGGTCAGGAGGCTTGTCGAGCCACGCGGCTTTCGGAGGCCGCCTGCGGCGGGGTGCGCGAGGTTCCCCCCCGACTGGGACCCGACCTTGGCGATCATCCAGAGCGCGTCGCACAGCGAGGGCATCACCAGGGCCTGGGACGTCGTGCTCAGCGGCATCGAGTTCGAGCTGCGGGGCCGCTACGACGTCGTGAAGGACGTGGCGGGGTACTCCACGGTGCCAGGCCCCCCGACCTTCGAGCTGGCGAGTTTTCACCCTGTCGTGAAAGGTGCCTGGAGCAGGAGGTCGGCGGACACCCAGGCCTGGGCGCAGGCTGCGCGCTGGGCTCGTCACCTCAGGAGGGTTCGAGTGGCCTTGCAGAGCTTCGTGCTCCAGCTACGCCCGCAGCAGGTCTTCGAGCTCGGCAGCGTCGGCGAGGCGCACGTCGACGGTGTGCCTGGCCTGGGCGATGGGGCACCCCCTGCTGCGGAGGTCGTCGGAGTGGCTGGTCTCTCCTCCGATGGTGGTCGGCCTCGGTCGAGAGCTCAGCGACACCAGCCCCCGCGACGGGCAGGCGAGGACCTATCGTGGGACGCCGTGCACTCCAAGGCGGCGCGCCACCTGCTGGAGTGCGAGAATTTCTTCCAGAGAATCTGGCGGAGGAAGGGAGTCTGGCCGCACCTGGACGCCGAAGCCGTCGGCTTCTTCTCGCGTGGCATACTTGCCTTAGCGCAGGCAGACTTCGAGCAGCAGGTCGACCGCATCCTGAGTATCTCCTCCGATGCTGAGGCCAAGCATGAGAAGGCCGTGATGCAGAGCTGGAGGCAGTGGGCGCAGGCAGCTTTTGCGGCTGGAGCCAAGGGAGCTCACCGATTCATGAAGCCCAAGGCTCTCCAGGAGATCGTGGACGGAGGCAATGGGCTACAACATGGGTACGTACTGGCTGATCGTAAGCTTGAGTATTGGGAAAGCTTCTGGGTGCGGCATGGCGGTGAGCTGGCTCGCCGACCTGTTGATGCTGACACTTGGGAGCAGCTGCCAAGGCTTGAGGCGGCCGACGTACTCAAGGCAATCCGTTGTTTCTCTTGGCAGACAGGCGTCGGGCAGATCAACATCGCGCCCAGGGCCATGGAGCACCTCTCCCACGGGGCGCTGACGGCTATGGCGCGCCTCTTCGAGCGGTGCGAGCACCTCCTGCTGTGGCCAGACGGCAGATTCCTCTCGAAGCTCGTGAGACTCCCCAAGCCAGGGGGTGGGGAGCGCCTGATTGTGCTGATGAACACGCTGGTCAGGATCTGGGGACGGGCGAGGCGGCCTGTCTCGGCAGCGTGGGAGAAGGCCCATGCGCTACCAGAGGTCTGGGGCCACACTGGAGGCAAGTCGTCGAGTGATGCGGCCTTTGATTTGGCGCTCACCAAGGAGATGGCGACCCTGTGCGATGACGACGCCATCATTGTGCTGCTGGACATGCTCAAATGCTACGAGCTGGTCAGGCATGATGCCATTTTGTTGGAGTGCAGGGCCAGTGGATACCCTATGCGAATGGCGTTCATGCTTGTGCAGATGTACCAGCAGCTGCGCTCGGTGCACTCGTATTCTTCGTATTCAGTGGCGCGCAGGGCGTATCAGGGCATCCTGGCAGGCTGCACCCACGCCACTACGCTTCTCATGGTGTTGTTGACTCGCAGCATTCGCCAGACGATGTCGGTCGCTCCTCAGGTTCAGCCCAAGGACTTGGTGGACGACGTCGCGCTGTGCTGGGTCGGCAACGACCCGAGCGGGGTGCGAGAAATGGCCATTGCCACTCGTGCTTTCTGCAGGGCTGTCCGGCCCCTCGGGCTGGTGCTGCAGATGGATAAGTCTGGGCACCTTACGACGTCCAGGCGCACCAGCTACCACTTTCAGAAGTACGCCAGGCTGCTGAAGATCGCTGGCAAGAGGCACATGCGGTATCTTGGCCACGACCTAGCTGGGTCGTCGGCCACAAGGGCCGTGCAGAAGGGACGCCTGAAGGCCATGCACGGAAAGAAGGCCAGCGTTCGAGCACTGCAGAAGGGAGCAGGACGACAGCGGGCGGCTCGGCTCTGGGCCACGGGTGTGCTGCCATCCGTGGGGCACGGAGCCACGGTCAGCGGCATCAGCGACACGGAGCTGCAGCAGATGAGGACCATGGCTGGCGTCTTCTGTGGCTACAAAGGGTCGGGCTCCCTGACGCTGTACCTGGCCGCGCAGCAGTGGAGCTTCGACCCCATATTCCACGCTACCTTCAGCATCGTGGGGCAGTACGCGGCGTGGGTGTGGGATGGGCGTGTGACGCTCTCCCGACTGCAGCGGGCCTGGATGGGCTTGCGTGACTCCTGGGAAGCCCGCCACACTCACGTCACGTGGGCCAGTGCGCAGGGCCCGCTTTCGGCCTTGTGGTTGTCCCTCAGGAGAGTCAACTGGAACATGGCAAGTTCTACAATCTTGGTTGACGATGAGGGCCTGCATATCAGTTTGCTGCAGTATTGTCCCAGTGAGGTGCTGTTTTTCCTGCGTCGCAGCCTCGACCGTTGGCAGAGCCATCGTATCCTCGACCAGCTGCCTGAGGCGCCCCCAGCCGATGGTGACGGCAGGCGGCAGCAGCATGTGTGGCTTCGTGCGCTTCGACTGGGACACGCCTCCTTGGCGCCTGGCCACAGAGGGGCTCTGGCCAAGCTGCAGTCCAACGGGTTCTGGTCGCCGCAGCGCCGCATGCAGGCTGGCTACGGCGGCGACGGTTCGTGCGAGTTCTGCGGGGAGGCCTGCTGCGACCTCGAGCATGAGATCTTCGGCTGCACGGTATTGCATCAGCAGCAGGAGGACGAGGAGACGGAGCCGTACCCCGAGGAGGTGGCCAAGAGGAGGAAGGACATCCTGGAGGCAGCCCCGTGGCGCGACGGGGGCCAGGTGCAGGACTTCTCGGCCGTCGACGTGCTCTACGCGCTGCCCCTGAGGCCTGCTTTCAGGCCGCTGCCTGCACGTGCTCAGGCTGAGCGCGAGTGGGGGGCGATCGACATGCCGTGGCCGTCGAAGTTGTACGGGGACGGGTCCTGTCTTGAAAGTGATTTCCCTGAGGAACGGCGCTGTGGCTGGGCCGTCGTAGCATTGACCCGAGACCTGTGGCCATACAAAGCTTTGTTCGGGAGCCTGGGGGGCCCTATCCAGACGGTGCCCAGGGCCGAGCGCGTTGCTGGTCTCAAGGCCCTGCAGAGGGCCCAGAGGCCAGCCACGTACGTGACTGATCATTTACAGCTGCAGGTCGAGGGAATGGCCTGGGAGGGTCGTCATGCTTCTGCCAGAGCGCCTCACGCGTCCATCTGGCGGAGCATCCACGAGCTGTATAGAGGCGACCCTGTCAGGCCCGTGTTTGTTTGGACGAAGGCCCATCGGACCGTCCTCGAGGGGTTTGAGGCCTGCCTGGCCTCCCAGGAGCCCCTGGAGCATTTTTTCGGTAATATGTGGGCTGATGTTTTCGCCCGCGTGGCAGCGGCTGATTTCCTTGGATCCACCTCCGTGGTCAAGGCTCACAAATTTTCTCTGCTTCGGGCCCAGGACACGATGCGTTGTCTGGCCTGGGCTGCCGAGCGCGTGGCCCGCCTCTCCACCCCGATACTCCGTGCGCCTCCGAAGGCTGTCTTTCGGCCCCGCCGTCCGCGGCGGCCGACCGATCACGACTTTGTGGTCTTCGCTGGGGGAGCTATTCGATGTCGAGCCTGCTGGAGGCTTGCAGCGACGGCCTCGTCGTTGAAGTCTCTGGCCTCCCGTGCATGCGACCCCCAGGAGGTCGGGCCAGGACACCAGGTCCAGGCCTTGGATCGAGTTTTGATCTGTGTTAAGTGCGGGGCGCACGCTGTGCGCCCCAATCGGCTGTCGGTCGGCCTGTCTCGAGCGTGCAAGAGGGCTGGGACGGGGTCGGCGGGAGCTGGGAGTGGGGGGGACGGAGCTATCGCGTCGATGCTCGAGCTGGCTCGAAGGGGCCTGCATCCCAAGACGGGCGAGCCCCTCGAGCCGCTCGTCTTCTCGGAGCTCGGGGTGCCTGCGATGCCGCAGCAGGCGCCCGAGCCCGAGGCACCTGACTAGTGGGCGGAAGTGCTGGCGGGGGGCGCGGTGCGAGTGGGGACTGCCCGGCGTTGCGCCGTTAGTGACCCTCGCACCGTTGCTCCCCAGCCCCGCGCACGGAAGGAGCAGATCCGCTGCACTTAAGGGCCCCTTAAGTGCAGCGGGCTGTCTTGGCCTCCATCGCGTCGATGCTCGAGCTGGCTCGAAGGGGCCTGCATCCCAAGGCGGGCGAGCCCCTCGAGCCGCTTGTTTTCTCGGAGCTCGGGGTGCCTGCGATGCTCAGCAGGCGCCCGAGCCCGAGGCACCTGAATAGTGGGCGGGTGCGGGCGGGGGGCGCGGTGCGAGTGGGGACTGCCCGGCGTTGCGCCGTTAGTGACCCTCGCACCGTTGCCCCCCTGCCCCGCGCACGGCGCGGAGAGCGCCCCTTGTTGGATGAGGGCCCTCTCTCGTTCTTTTTTTCGAGGCGTGTTCGTGATTCACCTGCACGCTCTCGGCACTGTCCTCACTGTCCTCCTCCTCTTCCTCCTCCTCCTCGTCCAGGGGTCGCGGGTCCCCATCAGGGTGCCCGCGCGCGCGCGCGATTGGCCCCTGCGTCGCGGCGCGGCGCCGCGTGCCGTGCGCCCTGGGCTGCTCTCCGCGGGCGGCGCTGAGAGGCGCACTGCAGGACGCTTGGCGGGCGGAGGCGCACGCCGTCTCCATCCTGGCAGGGCATCACGGTTCGCAGTTGCCAGGACCATGCATGGCAGGGCGACCAACTAAGTCCAAGGATGTGGTTCATGAGGAGCCCCGTTGGGCTTGTGTTGCTTCTCGCCAGTGCGGGTACAAGCGTAACTTCGCCAGCAACAGTCGGTGCCATCAGTGCGGCAGAGACCGCGCGGGGGAAACCAGATCCAGCTGGCCAACCAGAACGACGATCTGGCCGATCACCAGCTCTTCGGCGTGCGGGCAGCAGGCCGCGAGGAGGCAGCAGCGCCAGACGTGAGCGTTCCAATGCAGATGCTGAGCCTGATGAGCATACGTCGACAGATGCGGTGTCTCGGGCCCGAAAGGCCGTATCAGCGCTCAAGAGGCTTGGCATCGTTGAATCTTCTAGCCTCCTGGTGGCCGCCACGAGTGAGCTACAAGAGGCGGAGGAAGTGGAGCGAGCCAGTCGCACACCAGACGATCAATTACGCAGGGCTCTGGACCGACAACAGCAGAGGACGCGTGAGGTTGAGACCCTTACGGCAGCGGTGGCTGAGCTGGAGCAGGCATTCACCATCAAGTCTGCTGAGCTCAAGGTCGCCAGGGGTGAACTGGGTGCCACCACGTCTGAGGTCCAGGTTGCACGTGCTGCCGTACTGGCCACCTCAGGAACGGTGCCCCCTGCCAACGCTGGAGCTGCATCGCACGGAGAGATGGATGAGTCATTCGAACGACTTGGGCGAATTGTGCAGGCTGCGGACAGCATCACGGCTGGCAGCGAGGTCAAGTACATTGAGTCGCTCTCAAAGCAGTTCCAAGAATTACGTGCAGCGTTTGCCCGACAGCGGGCGTTGCCGACTTCATCAGCTACTTCAGTGGCTCACACAGTACCAGGACCAGGCACGCCCACGGCATGGGACGCTCAGATTCCCTCCGAAGATCGGGACATGGACCTGGGCCAGCAAGACGGCACGTGACATCGACAGCGATCTCATCTGCCTGGCGATCTCGGCGCACTACGGCGTTGTCGAGCCCGCTATCACTATGCCGCGACAGCACGCGGGCGGACGCATACTACCTTTGGGGCCGAGCGAACGCAGTCACCCTTATGACGGTTTTGGTTCACAGTGGCCCCCACAGCATGGAGAGCGAGCAGTTTTGTCTGCACCTGGGGCGCACAACGTTTGCTACCCCCAAGCAGAAGCTCAGCTACCTCAAGCGCGTGACAGTACCACAGTTTTGGCGGGTCTCGACCCCGCGTCGCGGGAAGTACTGACACAATCGACAAGCCATGATGTAAAGGGACATCTGCCGCATGTATCTGCAGGGTCGCCTGTGGGCCCTGGGCCGCCGACGGGTGGCAGCAGCCCCCAGGGCCCACATAACGAGGATAGGGCCGCTGACGAGCGGGTGGCCGATGCCCCTGTCCTCGTTGGCGATGTTGTAGGTGGGTGCGCGCAGACCCCCATTGGTGATGAAGTTGACATGCAGCCAAATCATCATGACCAGACGGATGCTCGAGCACACTACGACGAGCATGAAGTACGTCGCCTACGGCCTGGTCTCCGCCACGTTGATGGATCAGACAGGCTGCGGCGCAGGGCGCCGAAGCGGACCACTGACTTGTGCATGGTCACATTCAATAGCTCAGGCTGGCCTCAGCTACAGGATTTTCTGCAGACCACTCGAGGCTACTCCATCGTCGCCGCCCAAGAGCTGCACCTGCATGGGCCTCACCGAATGATCGCTGAAGAATGGCGTGCGCGGAACGGGTGGCAGCCGCTCATTACAGATGCGATCCCGACAGACGCGGGGCACTTCACTGCAGGCGTCGGTCTCTTCGTCCGCAAGAACATACACGTGGCCCCACTGGAAGGAACGGCTCGAGGGCACACTCTTAGTCCAGGATATGCGGTCGGTGCGATTGTGCAGACGGGCATGCGGGGTGGGTTCCCCGCTGCATCTCTATACTTGGAACAAGGACAGCGACTCGGGGGGACGTAACACGGCACGGCTCGTGCAACTTGGGGCGCTACTCAGCTACTATGCGATGCCGTTCGTGGCCGCAGGAGACTGGAATGTTCCACCTGATGTCATGGTCAACTCTGACTATCCCTTGCGGCTACGGGCAACTATTCATGCAGGAAAGCAGGGAACCTACAAAGACCCTGCCACAGGGAATATGTCTATTCTGGACTACTGGGTGGTCCCTGACTTCATGGCGACGGTCCTACAGCAGCCGACTCGAGTGGGGGGGGGGTTCCCGCAAGGTAACATTTTCCTATGGCAGTACCCCTTGGGCCGCACCCCCGCGGCCAGCAGCTCTGCCGACTGCAAGGGCCTGCCGTCTTCCCGCCTAAGCCCGACACGACACCTGTTGCGCAGGTAGATGCGGATGACGAGCCGTGCTACTCCCAGCGTGGTGAATCCAGCGTGGACTGGATCAACCTCATGAGGAGTGACCCTGAGAAGGGACATGGTGACGTTACTACTCGTGATCAGCGATTGCAGGATCTCACTGCTGCCCTCTATAATGGAGTGGAGCGTGAGCTTGCTCCACTTTTCCACACTGAGCAGCCAGATGCAGCGTTCTGTGGCCGTGCAGATGGCCCACGCCATGCGTATACTACTGCAGGAGGTGCTCTCAGTCGCCAACAGCCTGCAGGGACACAGCAGACACGTGCACTGCGCACACTTCAGGCACATGTGAATGATCTACGCCTGCAGCACGACAAGTGTAATTTGCAAGCGTGCGTGCGAGCATGGAATCACTTGTCTGACCTCATGGGTGGACGGGGACGGGACGGTCGTCTACGGAGGCACATCAACCCGCATATCGTGCACGTTCTCGTTCACATGCTCACGTGCATTACGACGCAGCCAGAGCGCATGTATCCCTGCATGCTACGGCTCGCGAGTGACTTCCTCGGTAAGATTGCGCAGCGCGATGAGCGACGCCTCGCAGATGCGCGAGCACAGTCTTTCAAGAAGTGGGTGCGTAAGTCACTCAAGACCACCCCTGGGGCTGCACATCGGTTGACCAAACCGAAGGGTTGGCAGCTTTCTACAGCTCGCACAGCCAACGGCCTGTCCAGTAGTCCGCAGGATGTTGTGGAATCGCAATGTAGCCCCTGGTCAAAAATCTGGGGGGGCACCGAAGGGCCACCAGAAGGCTCATCTGGATATCTGTGAGACGCTACTGGCGGAGCTGAGGGACTTCTTGGTGAGCTGTTGGACCGTGGACCCAGGTACCCTCCCCCCTCCCCCCCCCCCCCTTCCCCCCCCCCCCCCCCCCTCTGAAGATCATGGACCTTCGGAAGGCCGCCCTGAGGTTCCCATCGACTACAGCAGTAGGCGCAGACCAGTTTCGACCCCGACACTGGCACCTAGCAAGTAATGGAGCCTTATCCCTACTAGGATATATCCTCCACCTGTGCGAGACTTGGGGCACCTGGCCTCGCGTCCTACGACACGTTCACATCGTATTGTTGGCCAAACCACCAGGTGGATACAGGCCGATCGCCTTACTCAACTCGTTGTACCGATTATGTGGTAAAGCACGTCTGGAGTGGGCTCGGAGCTGGGCCAGTCGTTTAGGGAGGTCATACATCGCCCTGGGCACTTGCAAGTCGACCACAGACGTGGCGGCCCGATGGCTGGTCCAAGCGGAGGCCGCCGACATGGGCCCTGACGGGCTCACCACGGTGCAGGCCATAATTGACATTGAAAAGTGTTTCGATCGAGTGCCCTGGGTTATATTGCTGCGTGCTGGTCTCACCCATCAATTTCCCGCCCGTTTATTGGTGCTCGCACTGAGAATGTACGCCAGTGGAAGGCGTCTCTCTTGGGAACCTACCTACTCGCGGCAGGTACGAGCCACTAGAGGAGTGCTGCCTGGGTGTCCGCTGGCAATGTTCTGTCTGCAGCTTGTAATGCTATCGCCCTTCGACGAGTTCGTATCGAGCACGTCTTCGATCGGTCGCACGGCTGACCTCTACGTTGATGACATCACGGTCGCAGTTACGGCGGAGCGGAAATCCATTGTCGGGTCGTCGGCTGAGTTCCTCGCGCAGTTGGTTGACACCCTCTTTGGAGGTCGAACTCACCCCAGCAACACATAAGATGACGGTCACGTCCTCGGATCCGCAGGTCGGTCGTACCGTTGCTCATCGGCTTCGTCGGAAAGGATTTCGGTATGTCACTGTCCTACAAGTTTTGGGAGTGGAGGTGGCGGCGGGTCGCAGGCTATCGTGTCGGAGACTTCGGAAACGGATTCTCGCGACTCGTCATCGTCTCCCTCGCCTTCGAATGTTGCGCAAGGCAGGCGCCATAGTTGGACGATTTGCACGGCAAGCGCTCCCGCCAGCAATGCAATATGGTGTAGGCGTGCATGGCGCCCCCCCTGCGCTCGTCAACCGAATGCGGAGCACATTGAGAGGCACGTGGTATACCCCAGGATCATCATCCTCGGCCTGGCTTTCGTCTTGCCTTCAAGGTTCCATGGGCGAGGACCCACAGGTCCAGTGTTGGACCCAGCCGATTTATCAGTGGGCTCTTCTGGTTCAGGACAATGTTATCTCTCAGGATGTGCTGCAAAAGGCCTGGCAACGGCAATTATTCCGAGTACTTACCGATGCCAAACCTTGGCGTAAGGTTGCGGGCACAACAGGCGCTATGTTACTTGCGATCCGAGACATTGGATGGCGCTCGATTTCAGCGTTTACTTTCATACCGGACCTAGGTGACGTGCTCGACTTGCGCACGATCGCACCTGTAAGTGTTCGGGATCTGGCTCGGTCCGCTGCCGTTCGAAGGATGTGGGAGTCTTGGGCCAGTCGACCTAATCCTGCTGATGATGGAATGACACCCAAAGAGCCCCGAGGTTACGGGATGGAACCAATCCTGGCGCTTCTGAGGGCGGCCCCTGACGACCCTCCTGGAAGTGATGAGGACATGTCTGAGGGGGGGAACCTCGGCTTACGGTGCGTCCTTTCCTTCAGCGAAAGTGCTTTGCTCCGCGCTATTGTGGGCGGGGGCTTTTGTGCCCCGTCTAGGCTTTATCGCTTAGGCTATGCTGCTACGCCATGCTGCCCCCATTGTGATGCGGAAGATTGCGACCAGTACCACATCGCCTGGGAATGTCCTAGTAGAGAACGGCAGCGACGACAGGCCACAGCCAGCATTGATTGGGCAGGCTTCTCGCAACCAATGAGGGGGTCCTGGCTCTACGCGCGCGGCATGGCCACTCGGTCCAGTTTTCCTGCCTTGCCTCCGCGCGACGACTCCGAGCGCTGGCACGTCGAGTATGGCTCCCTTGACATGACCACAGGAGACCATCTACACTGACGGGGCGTGCCGAAAACTATGGTGCTGGCCTGAATCGTCTCGTGCAGGTTGGGCCTTCGTCAAGTACACACACACACACACAATATCGAGCTCATGGTGTACGGCGCACTGCCAGGCCCCGTTCAGAGTTCCCCGAGGGCTGAGCTACACGCGGTTTTGAAAGTTCTCGAGGTTTGCATACTCCCTGTACATATTCATACAGATTATTTAGGAGTTGTAGAGGGCTTGGCTAAGGAGCCCGAATACACATGTGGCCCAAGGCGGCCTAACTCGGACATTTGGAAGGCTATCTGGCACAAGGTGCAGGACCTTGGTGGTCTCACCGCCGATCTCCGCGTTTCCCATGTTAGAGGCCACCAGACGGGGTTCCCCCAGGAGGCCCGCGCGAATCGCTGGGCCGACAAGGCTGCGCGCTGCGGCCGAGATATACATGCCCCCAGCCAGTCACAGATCAAGGCGATGAAGCTCGCCTTGCGCCACACTAGGAGTATCCTGAGTTGGGTCACACAGGCGCATATGCATCATGCCTCCACGGGGCGGGTTGACACGCACTACAGAGTGCGGAGGCGGAGCCATACGCTGCGGGAGTCCAAGGTTGACGGCCCGCCGCCACCCAAGCATGCGTGCCATGTTTTCGAGGAAGGTGCGAAGCTTTCACGCTGCTTCTACTGTCGCCGAGGCACACGCAAACCCGTCACCCGTGCGAAGTTGCAGGATATGCTATGTCACGCCAGGACCACTCAGGAGATCTCCGCAGTAGAGTTTCACTGGGTTTCCTGCCCTCCGAATGAAGGAGCTGGCCCAACGGGCCAAGTGTGTGGCGTGCCTCCTAGGGACTGTGGCGTGGCTGCTGAAGGGCCTTCCTCGTCATCGCCACATCGCGACGACGATGGTGGTGACATCAGTGGCCCGATTTCTGTTGCCTCCCAGGACCTCCATGGGACTCTCAGGAACGGACAGGAGGGCAGGAAGCGACCGAATGAAGATATTGCAGGCCCTGCTGTCACTCGAAGGAGGGTTGAATTCGATCACATCACGTACACCTCCTCGGCTGACAGAGCTGAGATGGAGAGAGCAGCTGCTCGAGTGGATCGTGCTAGTCACTTAAGAAATTCGGGGGTGCCAGAGCGAGAGGGTCCCGCGTTCCTCCCGCCGAATAAGAGACGACGCAATGGGCCAGGTAGGAACAATCGGCCCACGGAGGCTGAGTACGCGGCGCCTCTTGAGGCCATCCCGCGGGGGGGGATCGTCCCTGCGCAGGCCTCAAGAGGCCACCGCCTTTGGGTTGCGCCTGGCCACAGTGTGTTATGCGTCTCCTGCGGGTTTTATACCACGGGGACCGCGGGACACCTATTGCTCCAGTGCGATGTCAACCCCAGTTTTGTTTCTGAACGTGCCGCCCGAAACCGACGGTTGTTTCTCGCGGGGTCTCACCCCGCTGACGAGGGACGGGTGGATGGACGCGTTTTCCCTTCGGCCCCGAGGCCCTTGATGGCCTCCGATCCCGAGGTTTCCTGGGTGCGTCTAATCAGGGACGTGTCTCGAGAGGCCTAGGGCCTCGTTTCTTGCCTCGTGCGCAGCCGCGATCCAATGGTGGGCTGGCGCACGTTTTGATGGCAGGAGGGCGGGCCAATCTTGCCTACCCATGTTTT
>CAUYUJ010014315.1:250956-265956 GCA_963575745.1 Prorocentrum cordatum
ATTTTAATTATTATGCTTAATATTATTATTATTAGTATCATTATTATTAGTATTGTTATTATTATTAGTATTATTCGTATTATTATTCTTATTCGTCTTCTTCTTTTTCTGCTTCTTATTATAATTCTTCTTCTTCTTATTATTATTAGTATGATTATTAGTATTATCATTATTACTATTAGTAGTATTAGTCCTTTGTTTGTTCTTCTTATTCTGATTAGTATGTTTCTTCTTTTTTTCTTCTTCTTCTTATTATTTGTATTGTTCTTCTTCGTATTATTATTATTATTATTATTCCTCTTCCTCCTCCTCCTCCTCCTCCTCCTCCTCCTCCTCCTCCTCCTCCTCCTCCCCCTCCTCCTCCTCTTCCTCCTCCTCCTCCTCCTCCTCCTCGTCCTCCTCCTCCTCCTCCTCCTCCTCCTCCTCCTCCTCATCCTCATCCTCGTCCTCATCCTCCTGCTCCTCTCTTCTCCTCCTCCTCCTCTCCCCTCCTCCTCCTCCTCCTCCTCCTCCTCCTCCTCCTCCTCCTCCTCCTCCTGCTAGCCCCCTCTGCCCGAGGTCGGTGTTTCAGGGGCGGCCGCGCCGAGGATGCGCATTCATACCCCGCGTCAGGAATGGCGCGCCCTCCTCTTGCGATGTTGCGGCGGCGGCTGTCGAGCTTGGCGCTGTCGTTGCTACTGATACTCTGGAGTTTCTGACCATGGCTTGTTGTTCCCCCAGAGATGAAGTTCATTAATTGGAACGTTCAGAACGCCAGCTCGGAGGAGAGGCTGCGTGATATCTCTGCTGAATTTCGCTACGTTGATGTGACCTGTCTGAGCGGTACGGGCGCGCGGAGATGAGATGTCGATACCATTCGTACGGCGCTGCCCTACCACACTGCTCTTCGGTCAGGCTGGAGTCCCAGCCCCCACGCGAACAAGAGTCGCGGCTGTACTATTCTTCTTCGCAGATCTCCGCATCTAGCGGACACCCCTCCTGTGCCAGAGTTGCTGAGAGGTCGGGTCGCCCTCACACGCTTGAGGAGCGGACGGTTCGACATCCTTGTGCCGACGGTATATTTCCCGCCGAGACCGTCGGCCCGACGCTCAGCCCGAGAGTCCGCGCCCACTGGCACCCAGCACCTGGCATACAGGCGCACCGTCGGCGCGCTCTGCGACTGGATCGAGAAGACGCTGACGTGGGCGCGAAGGCGGTCGGCTCTGTTTGTCGGGTTCGATCTAAACGACGGGCTCGGCATACGCCAGTGCGGGCAGCAGGTCTACGAGCAGGTGACCTCGTCGGCGCTGGGCCCGCACGGCCGCCAACTACAGCACTACGCTGGTGACAAGATGCTGGGGCTGATGGAGAGGTTCGCCCTGCAGAGTGTGACCAGCGACTTCGACGTGGGGCCCACCTACCACGGCGCGCGGAGTGCCTCGTTCATCGACCACGTCGCGGTCTTCGCTCGGCAGACGCCGTCCGTCGAGAAGGTGATCCCGCTCAAGAGCGCCAACTTGAGATTGAAGCTCATCCCTCGTCCTGGTCTGCAGGATCATGCCCCTATTCTTATGAAGGTTATCTACACGCTGCAGGCGCCACCACCGCGCAAGCGGACGATCTGGGACTTCCATCGGCTGGGGCAGGCGTTGCAGCACGGCACGGGCGTCGCGGCGTTTGCTCGCGAGCTGGAGGACGAGTTCTCGCGACATCCCGACTACTTCCACGCGCTCTACGACGCGAAGGCTCCCGACGGGTCGCTGGATCGGTCAGGTCTCAGAAGTCGCTGCAAAGCACTTCTCAGGCCGCGTTCCTGCGGCCCCTCGGGTGCAGCGACTGCGCGAAGAGCGACTCCAACTGCTTGCAGACCCTCGGGCCGTTCGCGAAGCTGGCAGCGATCCCGAGGCGCCGGCATTCAGTCTCGCGCGGGCGCCCCGTCGTCTGCGGGCGCGTCGTCGTGAGCGCCTTGACAGCGAGGTGCAGCTACGAGTCGACGACATGCACGAGGCCTGGCAGAAGCGGCAGTTCGCTGAGGTGTGGCGCCTCAGTCACCAGCTTGTTGCTCAGTGCCGCGGCCCCCGCAGGCTGCGCTACAACGTCGGGGGCAGCTTCCTGCCGCGGCGCGCCGAGATCGCGAACTACTTCGCCCAGGCTGGCGCCGCTGGAGGCTTGGAGGCGGCCCCGATCGACTTCGAGACGCATCGCCAGCAGTACTCGGAGGAGCTTCCAAGGGCCCCGATGTTTGCGCACGGCCACCTGGAGTTGGCGCGTGAGGACTTCGAGAAGCTGCTGGACGTGATCTCGAAGTCGTCGCGTCGCATGGCTGCCCCTCCTCATAGTGCACCGACGGAAGTTCTACGGATTGCCCTAGAACCCTGGAGACGATATGGGGGTAAGTCTCGACGCATACGACCACGACGGCCTGGGGACGCCGACGAGGAGGGCGATGAACCTCCTCGCAGGCCGCGCTCAGAGCTTCTACCCCGACATCGGCTTGCAGGTGATCGTCGCGGCCCTGGCACGGACGGCGATGAAATCGACGCGCCCGTCACAGAGCGGGCTCTGGAGACCATCCTCGCGCATGTGAGACGGGTCAAGCGCGCGCCGCTGATCTGGCACCACTCGGTCACCACGGGTTTAGACAAGCACAGCGGGAAGACCGAGCTCAGCTCCAAGCGCTTCATCCACGGCCTCTGCAGGGTTGGCACGGCCTGGTACAAGGCTCAGCTTCAGCGGGCCCCACCTGACGAGCCTCCACCGCGAGAGCATGGCTACCAGCGTGGTCGCAATCGGGAAGGTGCGCTCCTCTGCCAGGAGGGACTCCTCGGTCGCCTACGCAGAGTCGGGGTGCCGACGCTCGCGACGAAGGAGGACATGAGCAACGCCTTCGGCTCTTCCAGCCGCGCGGCGCTCCGTCAGACGGTCGAGGCGGCGGTTCGCCCAGACGAGCAGGTCTACTTCCACCAGCGGCACGAGCTCAGCACTGTCCGCGTCCTCGGGGCTGACGGCGATCAGGATCCCCACAATCGCTGCGGCGCCTTCATGGGCGACACGCCCGCAGCGCTCTTCTTCGCCGGGACTTTTCGCGAGCCTATTGCTGAACGGTTGCGACGCCTGCGAGCTGCCAGCTGGGCCACCTACGAGATGCCCGCCCATCCGACCACCCGCGAGGAGTGGAAGCGGTATCCTCTCTTTCCTCCTGCTCCTCGCGCTGACATCGACACGACGATCTGGCCTAGTGAGGCCCTTCGCATCGCGCGGCGCCCGCTGCTCGAGGCCGCGGCCCCGCTTGGCACGAGGATCTGCGCCGACGACACGAACCGCGCGAGCGCGGTCGTCTCCGCGAGGAACGCGGGCTTCGTTCCACGGCACTCCCACTTCGAGCTGCGCCGCTCGCTGGAGCCCTACGGCTACACGCACAACCCGACCAAGAGCTCCGTCTCGCCTTGTTTCGTGGGCCCTGGCGCGAAGCAGGAGGCGCGGCAGCTCTTCGGCGGCTCGGAGGCCATCGCGGGTGCTGCGCAGTACGACAACGTGGCCCTCGGCATCCAGACTTCCATCACGGGCAGCGCGCAGACGGAGCTTCGGCGACGGCTGCAAGCTGCCCGTAGGGGATGCTACAGCATGGGACGCTGCTGGTCGAGGAACCGCGTCTGGCGCCTGACGCGGATTGCGTTCGGCTCAGTCGTGCAGGAGGCGGCGCTCAGCGGGATGAACGTCCTCATTCTTAGCGCGGCGCAGCACCAGCAGCTCGACGGGGTCCTTTCCAGCTGGGGTCGACGCTTGCTGTCGGGCGCTGCGTGTCAGAAGCTCCCCATCGTCGACAGCGACGGCAATCCGCAGTTCGATGCAGCTGGGAAGCCCCTGCTGAAGTACAAGGCCATGACGGACGAGGCCGTGCTGAGGAGGCCCCGCATTGCCCCGGCTGCTACTGAGCTCCGCTTTCGGCGACTTCGCCAATACCAGCGCTGGCTACGACGACCCGAGCGGCACCCACAGGAGCTCGCGGTCGTCTTCGGGGAGTTGCTGCTCGAACGGACACCTACGCTCGGTTCGGACGGCTCCGTCTCGGGCGGGGCCAACCCGCACGCGCTGCGGTTCGTCGCGGACGGGGAGGCGCTGCTGGAGGCCGCCGAGGCGGCGGAGCTTCGCGAGGATCTGCGGACGCCTGGCGGCTCGCTGAACGTGATCGCGTTGTTCTCCTGCGAGGACCTGCGCGACGGCTACCTGGCGCTGGACCCTGGTCTGCTGCGCGCTCAAGCGCGCACTGTGGCGATCCCACCGCCTGGCTGGCGTCCGCCTGCTGACGGTGCGGGGGTGCCCCCGCCGCCGACGGCGGCCTGGAGCTGCGAGCTGCTGGATGCCGAGGGCGTCGTGTGCGGGCGCGAGTTCGCCACTCGGCGCGCGCTGATCGCTCACCAGAAGTTCCTGAAAAATGCAGGCCATGGTTGTCGGTCCGTTCTTCACTCCATCGTCGTCACCAACCAATGTCTGTTCTGCTCCAGTGCATTCAGGACTCGTCGGGTTGCTCAGGAGCATGCGGTCACAGCCTGTTTGAATCGCCGATGCCCAGTTCAGCGGTCGCCCTACTTCCACCAGGCTGAGGAGCCCCAGTCTCTGATGCGCCCCCTGGCTTCCATCGCGGTCTCAGCCCTCATGCCAGGCTCCAGGCCCCTCGAGTTCGCATGTTCCATGGGAGAGCCCCTCGAGGACCTCGCGGCCCTGCAGGTGCACTTGCTCGAGCGGCACGCGCCTCAGCCCTTGCCGGAGCCAGCGGGCGCTGCAGGGCGCCGCCAAGGGGCGCTCACGCTCCCACAGTCGCTGAGTCGCTGCTGGGCGAGGCGGCCGCGGCGGCTCCGAGAGCGTCAGCCGTGGAGCGCAGCACCGCCGCGCGCGCGGAGGAGGCCGCAGTGCCGACAGCCGCGCCGCAGCCCCCGCCCAGCAGCAGCCGCCGTCGGCGGCCGGAGGGGCCGAAGTCGTTGTGCCAGGGCCTCGCGGTCGAGGCGGTCGACGCGAGATGCAGTCCGAGCTCGCTCAGAACTATGGCCTCCCGCAGGACGCGCTGGGCCGCCTGCCGCCGATGGAGATGCAGATGGCGCTCAAGCTCACCCCAGTGCTCGCGATGGCCGTGCTCGGCAACTCGTTCAACATCAGGCAGCTGATGGCCACCACCTACCACACAATGGCGGTGAACGAGGACAACGCGCTGGCGGTGGCGGGCTTCACTGCGGGCAAGGCGTACGCGCTGGGGGCGCAGAAGCAGCGGGCTCTCTACCTCTCGGACCCGACGAAGAACAAGCCGCCCGAGTGCATCATGGGGCCCGCGTGCGTCCAGGTGTTCCTGCAGATCGCGCTGGCAGTGAAGGAGGCGGGCGATCGCGCGGGCGGCCGCAACAAGGACGGGTGGGCCACGCACTATGCCGCGCTCGAGCCGATGCCGATCGACACGCTGACGATGGTGGTGAGAGGCTGCCGCGTGTCCCAGTGCTGGAAGGAGAACCAGGCGAAGCTCGTGTTCAGCCTCAGCGATACCGCCATGGAGCAGAGCTTTCTGAAGTGCGCCGAGCAGCTCGGGGCGGAGCTCAAGGTCGGGCCTGCGCCCAGAGGACATCAGGAGCGGCTCCTACAGATGGCGATGGACCAGATGATGCGACGGCCTCAGCGAGTGCGACGAGACCAGTGGGTGCGACGGCCTCCGCGTCAGGACGCTCGAGGGGCGCGGCGACGGTCGCAGTGTCAGACAGTGTGGCGCACGTCACTGCCGAGCGTGGTCGGTCGACAGTCAGAGATGGTCGGGGCGAGGAGCGCCCAGTGAATGATCCTTTCCTGCCATTGTTCCCCCCTCCTCCTCCTGAAGTGACCTCGCCCCACCCCCCTTCGCAGAGCAGATGTACAGCACACGATTTGCACGCGCATGCAACGTAGCAGGAGCACAGCAGCAGTAGATATCGTATCGCTCTCGAAACTTAGCCCCACCGAGAGATTTAAACTCCTGGAGTCTCACCGCAAATTGTAGAGCGAAGACAATTCGGGGCTCCCAGGGGAGGGCGCACCTTTACCCGATCTGTCTGGCGCGCACTGCAGGTCGTACATATCGGTTTTCCTCCCGAGATGTGTTGCAGTTGATCCTTCGACTCGAGGCCCGATGCAGCGACCGACCGACCTCCTCCTCCTCCTCCTCCTCCTCCTCCTCCTCCTCCTCCTCCTCCTCCTCCTCCCCCTCCTCCTCCTCCTCCCGCGCGCGCCCGCGAGGTCGTTCTGCGCGTCGGCGGGCAGCGCATGCGGCGCGCCCCGCGCCCCGGGGCGATGGGGGCCCGGCTGCCCTCGGGCCTCAGAGGAGGAGAAGGCAGTTGCCCATACAGCCAAAAACCCTAACAAGGACGCGCGATTTTGCTCAGGGTGCCCTGGCGCCCTTGCTCTTCCTTGCTCTTACGTCCTTGGGGTTTTCGTCGTCCGCCGCCCCAAAAATCCCAGCTTCGGCTTCCTAGGGTCTTCCGTCCGTACCGCGCGTCCTTATTAGGGTTTTTGACTGTATCACCTCTACCTTGTGCCTCGGTTTCCCCTTTGTGGGCCTCCTGGGCTGCCCTCGTCGCCACCGCTGGATTCGTCTCGGAACCCTGGTCAGAACGCATCCAGGGAGCAGCGGCATCGGTACCTTTACGGTTCCCCAGGGTCATGAAAAGATCATGGCCAGAGGTTTTCATTGTTTTCGGCCTCCAGGGGCCCTTGCTGGATCTCGGGGCCGTCAAAAAACGACTCAGGATGAGAAACCGGTCCAGTGGCATGGGTCGAGAATTCTGGGGGTCGACGTTATGAACAAATCATGACGTCGGGGGTCTGGGGAAATGGGTGCGGAAGAGATGGGTACAAAGACCGACAGCAGTTCTTGCTCATGTTCAACAGGACTCGCTGTCGGTGCCGCTGCGGACGCTGTTCGTTTGAGATGGGATGCCGCCTGCCTAACAGCGGCCGTTGTTGGCTTTGGATGGCATTTGTTGTTGGACATTGTGTTTATTTTTTCCGTACCCATTTCGGGCGTCCAAGTTGCCGAGGGAGGGAGGAGGGTCAGGAGATCCGACGTCGTGTTTTTGTCGCCACGTCCTGCGATGAACTTCTCATTATCCCCACATCCCGGGACGGGGCGTCCTGTTCACGAGCGCGGCACCTTCGCTCCCTCTGCTCCCGCCTTCTCCCTTCCGAGCCCAGGCTTGCTGCTCGTTCTCGGACTCGCTGGCACTCAGACCCACTCGCACTCCGACTCGCTCCTGCACAGACTCTACCTCTGACTCACTGACGTTATCATTGATACCAAGACTTACTCACGCTCAGACTCACTCATACTCAGACTCACTCAGACGTAGATCATGCATACTCAGGAGGCCACACCCAGATTAATGTCCACCGGTACTCAGACCCAGTCCATACTCTGACCACCCAAACTCAGATCCATCCTTACTCAGCTCAGTCATAGCCAGACTCACGCACACGGACCACACACTCTGATTAGTCACATTCCGACTCACTCATACCCAGGCTCACATTCAGACAAGCCCACACTCCGTCACTCCTACTCAGGCCCACTCATCTCCGCCCCTCCACACTCGGATTCGCTCATGGCCATCGCGATATGCAGCAGGCGTGGCTCTCGGGCACTCCAAGGATTTTTGGGGGGCCTCTCGGGGCGGAAAGACAGGATTTGTTCTCCCTCTTCGCCCTGCTTGGGGCCCTCTTGGGGCGATCTTTGGCCGTCGTGGGCCCCTCTCGTTGGACCGTCTTGGAACCGTCTTGTGCCGTCCTGGGGCCCTCGTAGGGGCCTCTTGGGCAGTTTTGGGGCGGTCTACCAGGCCTCTTGGGCCGTCGTGGAGCATCGGAAGCTCGAGAAGACGATAACCCCATAAACAATCGACGATCTAAGAAAGAACATTGATGTTTGGCCTCTCGTGGCCCTCTTGGGAAGACCCTTAAGGCGTCTCGAAGGCGTCTTGGGGCGTCTTGGAGCCATCGTAGGCGCCTCGGACCAATCGTTCCGCGATTCGGGACCGTCTTGGAACGTCTTTCATTTCAGGCCACGGAAGGCAGACTTGGACGCCCCGGAGACTCCCGCGTGCGCCGGGGAGAGCCCCGATACCCCCCCTTTTAAAACGGGAGTTTGGGCCCTTGCTTGGCATCGCTCGGACGTGTGCATTTTTCCTTCGGCGAGGACCATCGAGGAGCATCCTTGATCATTTGGCGAAAAAAACACGCACGAAATCGAATTAGCCTGGCGAAGGACCCAACCATATGCAGCTGCGAGTACCGCACGGATATGAGACGAAGGAGGGGGCACGCAAACTAGGCCCCTCTTCTCATAGGCACCGCGCCACTGGGGCCTTCGGTGGAGCTCCCTATGGGGCCACGAAACGTGTGAAGGGTGTGCCGAAATGGGTGGTGGGGAGGCATGCGGACCCTGCCACTGGGGCCTTCGGTGGAGCTCCCTATGGGGCCACGAAACGTGTGAGGGGTGTGCCGAAATGGGTGGTGGGGAGGCATGCGAACGCAGCCACTGGGGCCTTCGGTGGAGCTCCCTATGGGGCCACGAAACGTGTGAGGGGTGTGCCGAAATGGGTGGTGGGGAGCCACTGGGGCCTTCGGTGGAGCTCCCTATGGGGCCACGAAACGTATGAGGGGTGTGCCGAAATGGGTGGTGGGGACGCATGCGAACGCAACCACTGGGGCCCCTTCGGTGGAGCTCCCTATGGGGCCACGAAACGTGTGAGGGGTGGGCCGAAATGGGCGAGGGGCGGCATGCCAACTCTGCCACTGGGGCCTTCGGTGGAGCTCATTATCGGGCCACGAAACGTGTCAAGGGTGTGTCGACATGGGTGGCGCGGACGCATGCGAACCCTGCCACTGGGGCCGTCGGTGGAACTCCCAATGGGGCCACGAAACGTGTGAGGGGTGTGCAAAAGTGGGTGGGGGCGGCATGCGAACCCTGCCACGGGGGCCTTCGGTAGAGCACCCTATGGGGCCACGAAATGCGTGAGGGGTGTGCCAAAGTGGGGTGGGGGCGGCATGCGAACCCTGCCACTGGGGCCGTCGGTGGAGCTCCCTATGGGGCCACGAAACGTGTGAGGGGTGTGCCAAAGTGAGATGGGGGCGGCATGCGAACCCTGCCACTGGGGCCTTCGGTGGAGCTCCCTATGAGGCCACGAAACGTGTGAGGGGTGTGCCAAAGTGGGGCGGGGGCGGCATGCGAACCCTGCCACTGGGGCCTTCGGTGGAGCTACCTATGGGGCCACGAAACGTGTGAGGCATGCGAACCCTGCCACTGGGGCCGTCGGTGGAGCTCCCTGTGGGGCCACGAAACGTGTGAGGGGTGTGCCAAAGTGAGGTGGGGGCGGCATGCGAACCCTGCCACTGGGGCCTTCGGTGGAGCTACCTATGGGGCCACGAAACGTGTGAGGGGTGTGCCAAAGTGGGGTGGGGGCGGCATGCGAACCCTGCCACTGGGGCCTTCGGTGGAGCTACCTATGGGGCCACGAAACGTGTGAGGGGTGTGCCAAAGTGGGGTGGGGGCGGCATGCGAACCCTGCCACTGGGGCCTTCGGTGGAGCTCCCTATGGGGCCACGAAACGTGTGAGGGGTGTGCGGAAATGGGAACTAATGGCGATGGCGATGATGATGATGATGATGATGATGATGATGATGATGATGATGATGATGATGATGATGATGATGATGATGATGATGATGATGATGACGATGATGATGCTGGTGGTGATGACGATGATGATGCTGGTGGTGATGATGACAGGATGGTTGGGAACTAATGGCGATGGCGATGATGATGACGATGATGATGCTGGTGGTGATGATGACGAGATGATGATGATGATGATGATGATGATGATGATGATGATGATGATGATGATGATGATGATGATGATGATGATGATGATGATGATGATGATGATGATGATGACGATGAGTATGATGACGGCGATGGGAGGAGGGAGGAGGGGGGAGAGGAGGAGGAGGAGAGGAGAGGAGAGGAGAGGAGACGCGGGGCGCTGTCTCTTCAAAACGAGGACCCAACACCACAGGATGGTTGGGAAAAAAGCACAGGGACTGGACGTCCGAGCGATGGCCAGCTTGGGAGGTGTAAAGGGGGAGGGGGGCAGCCAATCATCCCACACGCCTTCTCGCCCCCAGCAAGCGGGGGTCGGCGGATCACCGCGGCATAGCAGGCGTGGCGCTCGGGCACCCCAAGGAGGAGCCGCCAGGGATGGATGGCTCGAGCGAGGCGCCCGCTTTGCACGCAGCGGCCCCTCTGTCTTGAGATGTTCGTGCTCACCGCGATGCAGCAGGCGTGGCATTTTGGGCACCCCAAGGCGGAGCCGCCAGGGAGGGGGACGCTTGCATTAAGTCGGGCCTGTCCCTCTACAGGAGAAGTGTTCAAAACTAATAAAGATAGTCTGTGGACTATTTTGTTGACCATTTTTGAGTATGTGTTGAACATCTGCTTGGCATTTTTCATTCTGAATCTGCCTGTAGGGGGACGTGCCCGACCTAACGCTTGCTTTTCTTGTTTCGTGGCCAGAGTGTGGGGCCGTCCCCCGCCGCCCGGCAAGGTCCGTGGGCGTCCCGCCCGTCGGCGGACGACCGCTCGGCCCGCCCGTTCGGGCCCGCCCGTCCGGTCTGCCCCAGGAGGGGAGAAAAAACACAGACACGATTGATCGTCGATCCCCAAGAAAATATGAGAAGACGTGGGAATTGGGCGGGAAGACAAACACCCAGAACGTATGGGAAAGTGCGGGGAGTCCTTTTACTTTGTGTGCATTCCTTTGTGTGTCTTTGGGCCCCTTGACTGCTCCTCTGACCCTGTCGGGGGTTACCCAGCAACTAAAATGGCAAAGGTTCCCCTCCCCACAGGCGGCATGCTCTCGGCGACTACAAAGGGTATGGTTACGCCGGGGTGTGGTTTGTGATCGGCGCCCTTGGGGCCTGGGGGGCACGACACTGTCCTCGTCGGGCCTCCTCGGGGCGCGGGAGAGCTCTATCGAGGTCCCCGCGCGCCCCCCAGGGTGCCCCCCAGGATGTTCCCCAGGGTGCCGGTTGCAAACCACACCCTTTGCAGACCACACCCTCTAGAGTCGCCGATGCGCATGGACGGAGAGGGCGGCTGTTCCGCGCCTGGGGTATGACGTGCTGGGGGACAGTCGAGCAATGCAGAGCGACCTGTCCTGCCATAGCTGCTGCTGTTGACGTGCTGTTGTAGGGATATGTTCGACCACACGTACGAGTGACCCTAGGTTCTGGGCATCGCTCGGACGTGTGCATTGTTCCTTCGGCGAGGACCATCGAGGAGCATCCTTGATCATTTAGCGAAAAAGCCACGCACGAAACCGAAAAAAACACATGGAATGGACGTCCGAGCGATGGCGAGGGTTCGAGTGGCCGTTGGTGCGCGGCTTCGGGGGCGCACGTGGGGGCCCACCGCAACCGCGCAGGCCGCTGCCGCTCCGCAGCATCGATCGGCGGGACGCGCCTCGAACAATTCTTCGCGCCAGCCTGTGGGAAAAAACACTGTGGGAAAAACACACACACACAAAGAACAAAACACACACACACACACACACACACACACACACACATACACACACAAAAAAAAAATAGCCTGGCGAAGGACCCAACCATATGCAGCTGCGAGTACCGCACGGATATGAGACGAAGGAGGGGGCACGCAAACTAGGCCCCTCTTCTCATAGGCACCGCGCCACTGGGGCCTTCGGTGGAGCTCCCTATGGGGCCACGAAACGTGTGAAGGGTGTGCCGAAATGGGTGGTGGGGAGGCATGCGGACCCTGCCACTGGGGCCTTCGGTGGAGCTCCCTATGGGGCCACGAAACGTGTGAGGGGTGTGCCGAAATGGGTGGTGGGGAGGCATGCGAACGCAGCCACTGGGGCCTTCGGTGGAGCTCCCTATGGGGCCACGAAACGTGTGAGGGGTGTGCCGAAATGGGTGGTGGGGAGCCACTGGGGCCTTCGGTGGAGCTCCCTATGGGGCCACGAAACGTATGAGGGGTGTGCCGAAATGGGTGGTGGGGACGCATGCGAACGCAACCACTGGGGCCCCTTCGGTGGAGCTCCCTATGGGGCCACGAAACGTGTGAGGGGTGGGCCGAAATGGGCGAGGGGCGGCATGCCAACTCTGCCACTGGGGCCTTCGGTGGAGCTCATTATGGGGCCACGAAACGTGTCAAGGGTGTGTCGACATGGGTGGCGCGGACGCATGCGAACCCTGCCATTGGGGCCGTCGGTGGAACTCACAATGGGGCCACGAAACGTGTGAGGGGTGTGCCAAAGTGGGTGGGGGCGGCATGCGAACCCTGCCACGGGGGCCTTCGGTAGAGCACCCTATGGGGCCACGAAATGCGTGAGGGGTGTGCCAAAGTGGGGTGGGGGCGGCATGCGAACCCTGCCACTGGGGCCGTCGGTGGAGCTCCCTATGGGGCCACGAAACGTGTGAGGGGTGTGCCAAAGTGAGATGGGGGCGGCATGCGAACCCTGCCACTGGGGCCTTCGGTGGAGCTCCCTGAGGCCACCTGAGGGGTGTGCCAAAGTGGGGCGGGGGCGGCATGCGAACCCTGCCACTGGGGCCTTCGGTGGAGCTCCTATGGGGCCACGTGTGAGGGGTGTGCCAAAGTGGGTGGGGGCGGCATGCGAACCCTGCCACTGGGGCCTTCGGTGGAGCTACCTATGGGGCCACGAAACGCGTGAGGGGTGTGCCAAAGTGGGGTGGGGGCGGCATGCGAACCCTGCCACTGGGGCCTTCGGTGGAGCTCCCTATGGGGCCACGAAACGTGTGAGGGGTGTGCCAAAGTGAGGTGGGGGCGGCATGCGAACCCTGCCACTGGGGCCTTCGGTGGAGCTACCTATGGGGCCACGAAACGTGTGAGGGGTGTGCCAAAGTGGGGTGGGGGCGGCATGCGAACCCTGCCACTGGGGCCTTCGGTGGAGCTACCTATGGGGCCACGAAACGTGTGAGGGGTGTGCCAAAGTGGGGTGGGGGCGGCATGCGAACCCTGCCACTGGGGCCTTCGGTGGAGCTCCCTATGGGGCCACGAAACGTGTGAGGGGTGTGCGGAAATGGGAACTAATGGCGATGGCGATGATGATGATGATGACGATGATGATGCTGGTGGTGATGACGATGATGATGCTGGTGGTGATGATGACAGGATGGTTGGGAACTAATGGCGATGGCGATGATGATGACGATGATGATGATGCTGGTGGTGATGATGACGAGGATGATGATGATGATGAAGATGAGGATGATGATGATGATGACGATGAGTATGATGACGGCGATGGGAGGAGGGAGGAGGGGGGAGAGGAGGAGGAGGAGGAGGAGGAGAGGAGAGGAGACGCGGGGCGCTGTCTCTTCAAAACGAGGACCCAACACCACAGGATGGTTGGGAATCACTGTGGGAAAAAACACACACAGTGGGGGAAGGGGGGGGGTAACAAAAAAAAAATCTGTTGGAAAAAAACACCGCATGTGGGAAAAAACAACACAGTCTGTGGGAAAAAACACTGTGTGTTTTTTGTGTGTTTTTTTCCCACATCAGCGGCAATCCGCCAATGCAATTTCGAAGGTCTCGACTGGCACCCCAAAAGCGCTGCGAGAGCAAGCGCTGCCGGGGGCCAGCACGATGAGGTCTGGCGCCGCTGGGCCGCGTCGCGATGACGTCCGACCAGGCCCAGCGTCGCGGCCAAAACTGCCCCCCCCCCCACGCCAGGCCCGCAATATGTCTGAATATCTGTGGGTAACATGCAATACTATTGAATCCCATTTGTTCGGAACGAGGTTCAAAGATCTTCGAAGACGTGTCAAGATGACCAAACAGGACGATTTAGGATCTCGGGTGGGATTCGGGACTTGTCCTGGGGCGGAACACTCGCCGCCACGTCGACCGCCCCCCCCTCGGGAAACCAATGCGCGTGGTAGGATTCGCTGCGTATGCGCTGCGGTCGATTGCGAGGGGGGGGGCAACCTTGGCACGCTCAGGTGCGAGCGCAGCCCCACGCTGCGGGCGCCGACGCGAGCTCGAGCGCATCGACAAAGAAACTTGGCCCGACCCCCTCGGGGCCAGCACCACAGGTCACTTCAGCGGAGGGCCATTCTCAAGTGTAGTTGGTAATTGTCGTGGGACGATGACCATGACTCCGTATGGTGAGGAGGAGGAGGAGGAGGAAGGGGAGGAAGAGGAGGACGAGGAGGAGAAGAAGGAAACGCAGGGGATAATGGTGGTGATGACGATGACGACGAAGATGATCATGATGACGATGGTGATGCTGATGCTGATGCTGATGATGAGGGTGATGCTGATAATGATGATGCTGAAGATGATGATGCTGATGATGATGATGAGAATGATGGTGGTGGTGGTGGTGATGATGGTGATGGTGATGCTGATGATGGTGTTGATAGTGATGCTGCTGCTGATGCTGATGATGACGATGATGATGTCGATGATGGTGGTGATGGTGATGGTGGTGATGATGATGACGATCATGATGATGGTGGTGATGCTGGTGGTGGTGATGATTATGGTGATTATTATGAGGTTTCTCATTTTTATGATGATGGTAATGGTGCTGGTGATGAGGATGAGGATGAGGATGAGGATGATGCTGATGATGATGATGGTGATGATGATTATGCACGTGAGTATGATGATGTTGACGATGATAATGATGGTGATGGTGGCGATGGTGGTGACGATGATTGCGACAATGGTGGTGATAATCGTGATGGTGATGGTGATGGTAGCGGTGATGCTGCTGCTGCTGCTGATGATGATGGTGGTGGTGGTTGCGATGATGATGATGATGAGGAAGATGAGGTTGATGGCGCTGCTGATGCTGCGGCTGCTGATGATGATGATGGTGGTGGTGGTGGTTCTGGTGGTGGTGGGGATGATGATGATGATGATGATGATGATGATGATGACGATGGTCATGATGATGATGATGC